>CM056049.1:203132601-203240101 GCA_029574335.1 Rana kukunoris | reverse complement strand
TCTGAATACAGCACTTGCCTCAAAAACTGGCGCAGGCGGATTGTAAAAAAGATAGATCACGCGGATCAAAAGATCCGCTGATCTATGTGAATCTACCCCAATGTTTGTATTTTCATTGGACTCTGTATGGTACTTTTGTCTTTATTTCTGTATACCTCCCTTGTTTAAAAATAAAGTAATAGAGAATAAAAAAAAAGAAATATTAAAAGTGAAGGAGTGGCTAAAAAAATGGGGATAGTCTGTTCAAGAAAGGAATGGTAATTTCATGTATATGGTTTTATGTACTGATATGCCTTGTACACACGGTCGGACTTTTGACCGTGCAAAAGTCCGCCGTGAGTCCATCGGAAGTCCGACAGAAAGAAAGAGAACAGATTCTCTATCTAAGGTCCGTCGGACTTCCAACAAAAAAAGTCAGATGGAGGCTACACACGGCCGGACTTTCCGACAAAAAAAGCCTGTCTGACTTTTTTTATCGGAAAGTCCGGCCGTGTGTACGAGGCATAAGTGACATATTTTTAACGTAAATTAAAAAATATGGGCCAGATTCAGGAACAGTTAGGCTGGCGGATCCAGTGATCCGCCAGCCTAACTGTGACTTTGAGCCGGCGTTTCTGTTTTCTGTAACCAGAAAACAAGAAACGCCGGGTTGAAGCTCCGATGCGAGCAGCGTAACTGAGTTTCGCCATCGCATCGTTACTTCAACTTAAAAATGGCGCCGGGGGCGTTCCCGCCGATTTACGCTCCAAAAATATGTTAATGAGCGGAAATCGGCAATTCACGATCGAATTCCGGCGCGACGCAATGACGATACGACGTTTCCGGACGGGATACGCGGCGCATAGTTATACCTACATGGGGTTGGAATATCCTATGTTAGGTATAGGCGTCGTCATCGCGTCGAAAAAAAAAAAAAAAAACGTCGATTGCGTAAAACGTTCATGAATGGGAATGTGACGTCATTGACGTTCATTCACAGAATTTGGAGCATGCGCACGGGGATGTTTTGACACTCGACGCATGCGCAGTACGTTGGCGGCGGGATCGCGCTTAGTTAGAATACTACACGCCCCGTACCCGCCCAATTTGAATTCCGCCGGCTCATTTGCGATGCGCTGCCGCAACTTTAGGAGCAAGTGCTTCGTGAATGACAGCACTTGCTCCTAAAATTTCTGCAGCGTAACGCAAATGAGAAGCGTTACTCTGGAGCAAAGATGCTCCCATCTACCTGAATCTGGCCCTATATATTTTAGCCATTTAAGTCTGTATATATTTTCTCGAAACCTAAAAAGTCGCATTAGGGGCCAGATTCTCAGCGGCGATACAACGGAGTATCTCAGATACCCCGTCGTATCGCCGTTTTTTTTTTGCCTCGTATCTATGCGCGTGATGCTTAGCATCACTTTGGCATAGATACGCTTCAACAAACGACAAGTGTAAAACCATTACACTTGCGGATCGTAGTTGTAATGACAACTCCGGCCACTAGGTGGCCTTTACGTTGTTTTCTCATTTGCATATGCAAATGAGGCTACAACGCCGATTCCCGATCGCTTTTACGCTGCCCCGTCGTCGCCTACGTCGTTTTCGTCCACGTAAGGTTACCCCAGCTTCTATGTGGAGTAACCTTACGAAGTTCCGTCGGATGCCATGTTAAGTATGGCGTCGGGTCAGCGTCGGCTTTTTCCGTCGCTTACGTCGTTTTACTAACTCTTTCGCGAATAGGGCATTGCGTAGTGACGCTCACTTCGTTTCCGACGTGAGCTGGAGCATGCGCACTGGGCTTTTCCCCCGGCCGGCGCATGCGCAGTTCGTTCGACGGGGGGGCGCGCTTCATTTAAATACAAGCCGCCTCATTTGAATTACGCGGGCTTACGCTGGGCCATTTTCGCTACGCCAGCGCAAACTACGGAGCAAATGGTTAGAGAATACGGCACTTGCTCTAGTACGATGCGGCGGCGTAGTGTAAATGGCTTACGATACGCAAGCGAAATTCTATGAGAATCTGGCCCTAAGTCTCTATATACATTTTTATCCTTGGTGGTATGGGGATATGATGCCTAAAACTCCTCTGTCGGGCCAGTGTATTGATTTATCTTTAAGGTTCAACCCTCTCTTAATGAAAACCATTGGCCAGTGCTCAGAAGAAGGTGTGCCTGGGTGTAACACTGTCTGGTTCACGTTCAAGGCCTTGAGAAAATAGGATATTAACAGCCTTAGGGCTATAATAGGTACAACAGGCAGCTAAACAAGATATATGGCAGCATTAAAATCACAGTCACCCAACAAGCAAAGCTGAGTCCTCTAAATAAACAATTATTATATTTGAATTCATATTTCCTGACCTCAAAAATCTCAGAAATGTTTATCTTGATGTATAAATATATTGCTTTTATTCGTAGGAAACCAAAATGGTTGTGAACATTCTAGGGTCAACATGCACACACCACATCTTTCCTTAGTTGGGTACGTTCTTTGATGTAGTATTATTGACTGATTTATATAGCAGGTCTCTTATCCTCAGAACTCTTAGCAGAACATAAACAGGGTCACTCATCAAAGGCTTACAGAAGGGCAAACAGTGAGGTGACGCCTAGACATGCACCGAAAGTGTGTTCCTCATGGCAGCAAAGGATCAGTACATTGAACTTTTATATTCAGCCATCTGTGCTGATGAAAGGCTGGGTGACAAATTCAGTGAGAGAAGTTTTGGAAGTATAACCAGATCACTTTAAATCACATGAAGTCGTACCGTCTACAGCTTTGCAAACCGCCTTACTTTCTTTCCTGCGCTATGAAAGAGCTTCTCAAGCCTGCCATACGCAGTTGGTACTTGTTTGTTTTTTAAACATTTGTTCAATTTCCTAATATGGACAAATCAACAATTATTTTTAACCATAGTGACAAGAAGAATTGAAGGCAAAAAGGCACTGCTCCCAACTGTCCCTAAATTTTGAGGGACTGTCCCTGATTTGGAACTATGTCCCTCTTTCCTCTTCATTTGTCCCTCATCTATATAGCTGTATATAAAAATGGACTTTTTATCTTTCAAAAAGTTTTTCCCAGTGCTAAACCTTTCATCCAATTACTAAATTGCTGCACTTGTAGATTTTAAAAGCTGGTAGAAAGGAATAGTAGTGGTAAAAAAAAAAAAACTTTTATTGAGCATAAAGAATAAATAAACAGACGGGTGATAAGTGCAACATGCACTACAAGTACAAATAAATCCATTTGACATATATAAGGACATGTAAAAAGATGGTGGGAAGAGGTGAGGAGAAAGAGTGTTTACGTGGTATGGGCCGTGAGGCACCGAGCAGCAAGTGATGGAAGGGGAGAGTCCACGGGAGGAGCGGACGTTCAACAAGCGGAGGTCACATCTAGTTTGCCATATTGCAAGTGGAGGAGTCCTCCAATCACCTGTCCCAAACCTTATTGTACTTCTTCGGGCAGCCCCTGCGGGTATACATTACTTTTTTTATAGGGGAAGGTGATGTTGACAGCCCTGATCCATTGCTGTAGAGTGGGAGGAGCCCCCCTCATCCACCTCCTGGTGACCTGCATCCTAGCAAGGAATAACGTTTCTTGCAGAAATATGTTTAGGTATTTTTCGCCTTCAGGAAGCGAGAGGAGCCTCAATACACACTGACGGGGGCAAAGGGACACAGGGGAGCCCATACGGTCATGGAGGAACCGGACCACCTGGGTCCAGAACCCTTGTATAGGCGGGCAGGTCCAAAGAAAATGAAAGAAGGAGGCGTCAGAGTGGCCGCAGCTGGGGCAGTTAGGGTCGGTCAGAGATCAGAAAGTTTGGGGGAAACAATTTTACAGTTGGTGAGGGCTTCCTCCCAGTCCCCGTCGGTCACTGCGCCCAGGTCAGGCTCCCACCGGGTTTTCAGCCAGTAGGCAACGGTGGTCGCCATCGGGTGGAGGAGGTACGTATTGAGTTGAGAGATAAGTCTCTTACGATCTGTTCCCGACACAATGTCGACTATGAGGGGGACCTCAAGAGCTGGGATGGAGCTACCAAACTGTGTGTTAAGTGCGTGTCAGAGTTGAAGGAAGCGGAAGAACATGTGGTTGGGTAGTGCAAAGTTGTCTTTAAGGCCCTGTACACACGAGGAGACATGTCCGCTGAAAACGGTCCATGGACTGTTTTCATCGGACATGTCTCCTGGGATGTAAATAAAGAGTGATGAGCGCAAAAACTAAACTAAACTACAAGGGAGCAGAAAAAACTCCTAAGGTGAAAAAGTAAACAAGTAGAATAACAACCAAAATAAATGAGCAAAGTCCAGTGATAGTGACCAATCACACCTATAAAGTAAAAAACACAAATAAAAGTCCAAGAGATGTTGATTGATGGTGCAGTGATAACAATCAACCTGAACACACCATCAGACCAAAATCCCAGAGGACAGAGAACGCGGTGACGTGGCGGTAACGGTGACGCGGCGACGTGCTCAAACACGGAAGTTCAATGCTTCCACGCATGCGTCAAATCAATTCGACGAATGCGGGGGATTTCTGTCCGATGGTTGGGCGTACTAACCATGGGACATGTCCGATGGACAGGTTTCCAGCAGACAAGTTTCTAAGCATGCTTAGAAACTTTTGTCCGCTGGAAACCTGTCCGTTAGGCCATACACACGATCGAACATGTCCGTGGAAACTGGTCTGCGGACCAGTTTCAGCGGACATGTCTCCTCGTGTGTACGCGGTCTAAGTGTTTGGAATGGCCTGACCGAACCACAGGCCACAGCCTGTGACAGGTAGATAACGCCCCGTCAATCCACAGGTCGCGGTCGGGGACAGAGGCAAGCTCGGGCAAAAAGGGGTTGTCCCAAAGGGGCGTGTGGGAGTGGGGAGAGGGTGCTCCACCGAAACGCATGGTGAGCTGACATATCTTACAGTGGTGAAACAGCATGTGCCCTCCGTTGCCTGCACGGGGTGGGCCGCAAGTTCCGCGGAACAGGAGTTGGAAGGCATGACACAGAGGGCCGGGGCATGTGAGCATACTAGGGTGGAGTACCGGTCCCTGTCAGAGTGGTTGTAGTAGAAGAAGTGTGAGAGCTTAAAAGCAATGTAGTAGAGGAGCAGGTCAGGGAGCGCAGCACCGCCCAAGTCGGCCAGGCACTTCAGGACCTGCCAGGACAGTTTGTGTAGGGAGGAGCCCCAGACAAATGTGTTGAGGATAGCCTCCATGGCTTTGAATATACGTGGAGGGAGGTACAGGGGGGCCTGCCAAAAAACATAGAGCAATCTGGGGAGAAGAATCATTTTGACCAAATGAATTCGACCCATCACCCCAAGTGGGAGACGGGACCATATCTATGTTTTTAATTTTAGGAGTGTGAATAGGGGTTCTACGTTAAGGTTGACATAGTCAAAAAGGGACCTGGAAACAGTGACACCGAGGTACATAATGGTGCTGGCTCTGACCAGGGGGAGCATGGCCTGGTCGGAAGTAGGGGCACCCGCGTCTAGAGGGAGAATTTGGGACTTAGTCCAGTTTATCCGGAGCCCCGAGTACGTCCCGAAGGCCGTGATAACCTGGAGGGCCGTCTGGAGCGAGGGACCCGCGTCAGCAAGGTAGAGGAGCATGTCGTCAGTGTAGAGGCTAATGACCTCAGTCAGCTGACCGCAGCGGAGGCCCCTGATGTCGGAGTGGGCCATGAGAGCTATGGCCAGGGGCTCCACTGCCAGGGCATAGAGCAGGGGTGAAATAGGGCACCCCTGATGTGTGCCGCGAGAAAGAGGGAAGGGGCGGAGATCCTGCCGTTAACCTGGATGCATGGCGAGGGGGACTGATAAAGAAGTTGGAGCCACTTAAAAAAATTGGGGCCAAATCCGAATCTATAGAGGCATTCCCACAAGTAGCTCCATTCAAAGGAGTCGAACACCTTAGCGGTGTCTAAACTGACTACTACCCTGGAGCCAACGTCGGTGTGTTGTGCTTGGAGGTTCATGCGTAGCCTTCTAAGGGTGAAGGCTGTGTTTTTGGCCGGCATAAACCCGGACTGGTCAGGGTGTATAAGGCTGAGGATAACTTTGTTAAGGCGCAGGGCTAGAATTTTGGCTAGGATTTTGACCTTGAGCTGGAGGAGGGAGATGGGCCTATATGATTCAGGGAACAGGGGGTCCTTGCCTGGCTTGGGGATAAGTACGATTAGGGCTTTACCCATGGACACTGGGAGGGAACCTGAGTCGAATATGTGCGTGTATAACTGGCAGAGCCGTGGGATGAGGGTTTCACCAAAATGCTTGTAGAACTCGAGAGGGAGTCCTTCGTAACCGGGCGTCTTAGTCGTGGGGAGCAATTCTCATAGAAGTGAGGACCCAGTAAGTCACTGGGGCCTCTCTGCATGGACTCTGCGTAGCAAGTGCGCCCCGGCCTTGTAGGCCATAACGCTGGGGGGCCCGTGATGTGCGCACACCCTAAAGGTGGGTGCTGCACCCAGATCCAACCTCGAAAAGGGGTGTTCCAGCCTTGTTTTATGTTTATTAAAAGTCAGCAGCTACAAAAAGTGTAGCTGCTGGCTTTTAATAAACAATCACTTACCTGCTCCAGGGTTCCAGCGACGTCCTCATCGTAACTGTGGGCACCTGGCTGTGACAGCCTTCGGCTTCACGGCCGGGCACCCACTGCGCATGCACGAGCGGCACTGCGCATGTGCGCCGCGGCGCGGCCCGCCGCTGATTGGACAGGCGATCGCATGGGACCTGTCATGTGTCCCATGCGATCGCCTACAGGGAGGGGCTGCTGTAGGCGATTAAGCTTAATCGCCTACCAGCCCCTCGGCGGAAGGAGGAAGTGGGACAGGAAGTCCCACTCCTCCTGAAGCCCCCACTCCCCCCCCAAAAAATTACATGCCAAATGTGGCATGTAAGGGGGTAAGGAGTGGGATAAGCGGAAGTTCCATTTTTAGGTGGAACTCCGCTTTAAAGAAGTATCCTCCCCCAGCATGCCCGCGAGGAAAAACCTCCTCTGATTGGCTGCTGGCAAGAAGGCGCTCCCGCTGGTCTCCACTGCCGCCACCTGTCATTCCAAGATGGAAAGGCATCTTTGGAACAAAGAAAAAAACAACAGCACAGCATAACACTAAACTAACATAATTCACATAGATGAGAGCTGAGTAAGCCTCTCATCCCCCTCTAGATTTAAACAGCGTCCGTACTTGGAAGTACAGGGGCGCTACATACTCCCCCCACTTGAAATGACACTGTGAATGCTGACCTGGTCTACGTGACAGCAACAGAGAAAGGAATGAAAAATAAATGAACAACCTTAAGATGTACAAATATTAGCTTCATTGAATACTACAGTAAAAACTATGGAATTACACACAAAAAATATTAAACAGTCCTATCTATCTAACTGCCCCATTCTCCGGCAATGTTGATAGTGGGTCCACAAATCCTGAAAAATAAAAGAAGAAAACATGCACATGGTATATATACAATACACATATTTACACGTGTGTATACACAGCCGTGTATATACCCATCAACCCAGAGAATGAAACCCCTAGCCAGAGAATGAAATCTCCTTTCCTCCCAAGGAGTTCAAGGAAAAATAAAAATAAAAATAAGTGCTAGATATTTCCTAAATTGTTGAATCTAGGAAGGGAGAAAATAATTATATACACATTTTATTTATTTTTTGTTTGCAAAGAAAAAACACAAATAGAGTCTGCAGATCACTGCCCCTAGTGGCCAGTACATTGGTACTGCAAGGCAGGCTAAGTTCAGCATGTACAGCAACAAGAGGGAAATATAAAACATGACATCTCCCTTGCTGAGAATTCTTCTGGTGCTGCAACGGAAGAAGGACCCGCAAAAACCTATTCTGACTAACTGAGACGAATCCCTCCCGAAGTTCTGCACATGCACCAATATGTGGATCCGGTGGTATAGGCAAACAAACATTTGAATAGGGGTAAGAGTCCTTGTCCAGGTCTTCTTCAAAGCAGCAGTAGTTGAAACATAGGCATGGGGCCTCAGCGGTAGAAACGTGGGTCAGGCACCTGACCTTCGGAAGAAAGATCAAAACTCATCTCTTTTGATGTCAAAGGAGACAGGAAGAACGAGAGCCCAGAGGCGATTAAGTTCGCATGTGATGTGCTATATAAGTTCATTCATTCATTCATTCATTCAATACAAGAGTGTTCCCGTGGGAGTCAGTGGTGGTGATAGAGAACACCTGGTCCACCTTCCCGAGGCATTTCAAGACCACACGATCCGCAAAAATGTATCTCCCAGGGCTCCATCCTAGGAGACAACCCTCCAAGCGATTGCCAACACACAGGACGGCATATGGTGTCTCCCGATCCTTCACTGGGACTTTTAGATGCTCCCAGATGGCATCCCTGTACCATTTCTCCCTTAAAATTCCACACTCAGTCAGCAGGGATGGAGGTACATAGGGGTATTCATATCCGTAATCGGCAGCCACTCTTTGCATAAAGACCCGCTGCAACCGGGCCAGTTTGGGCATCATGCGAGGGTCTCCGAACCCTGGCCTTACGAGGGCATCAGGTGCCCGATTGAGTGTAGGCACATCGGTGGTTAAGGGAGCTGTGAGGTTAGAAACGGGCAAAGACTCACCAACTCCCCAGGTCAGCTGCGGGATGCTCGGGTTCAATGAGCGAGATGCATCAGGTATGTTCCAGCCGGAGCGCTTCTTCCTTCATCGAGTTCTGGGAGCCCAGAATCCTCCAAAGCCCTGTTGTTCTGGGAACTCGGGCTCAAAGTACTGCTCAATCCCCCCGTCGTCTGATAGGGATTCCAGGTTGTATTCCTCAGCAGGCAGATAGTTGTGGGCCCCAGCCGGGGCAACAGACAAATCTGGACGGGTAGGTAGCCTCCAGTCACTGCAGCGAGGTCGTTGGAGAGGGCCCTCTCCGATAATAGCACGCCAGGCGGAGACCGCATTAACAAGGGCAGTCTCCGTAACAGTCTCTGAAACAGTTTCGGCCTGCACGCTTGACACGCTGGCCACACAGTCACATTTCTCCGTCTTGTCCAGCAGGCTTACCTCCGGGGAACGGGATGGTGAAGTAGCCGACAGCAGAGTCTTGGTGGACGAGATGGTGATGACCTCAACGTCCATGGCCTCCGGTTCCACAATCTCCACGGATGGGAAGGGTTCTGGCCATGGGGCCTCCGTGGTAACAGTCCCGGTAAACCAGTCCACCCAATACTCCCGAGGAGCTTCAGTGGGAGGCTGGACTTGGAATCGGTAGGCCCGGCACCTTTTGCATCGGGCAAAGGGCAGGAGCTGAACAGCGAGCTCCGCACAACGAGGGCAGGATAGTCCAAGGGCCTCCGTTCCTCCGCTCGTGTATAGCACAAACTTGGCATCCGTATGCATCTGGATGCCCGTATCAGTAAGGGGTACTCCGACTGCGGTAGACGTGGTGGAGACTCCAGAAGTAGTCATCGGGGTCTCAGTCTTGTAAAAGTAGTAGGTATCTCCTCCTACAGCCTCCTTGGACCCCCACTTCTTCCCTTTAACTACTCCCCTGTCCAAAGGGAAAGTTTGTCTAAAAAATTGGTTTCAAGACTGGAAAACACTTTCTTATGTTTTAGATAAACGTATTCTACAGTGCATGTCAGATGAAGTCCCCATTACTGTCTATGGGATGATACTACATAGGTCCCATTATGATCTGGTAAGATGGCTCAGCAGGCTAATGCTCTGTTGCAGCAATCTGTGATCACCTGAGCCCTCAGGGTCACAGGTTCGATCCTGGCGGGGTCCACTCAGCCTTCAATCCTTCCGAGGTCGGTAAAATGAGTACCATTGATTTGGGTAATAGTGACTATGTTACTATATAAGCGCCTCGAGACCCGATGAGCTACAGCTTCGGCTGTGGCTTCAGAAGCTTGCAGGCAAGAAGCTCGCCTGGCTTCATAGCTTGCCTGGCAAGTTAGGGTAAGACAGCGCTATATAAGACTTGCATTATTATTATTATTATTTATTATCTCTGATTCAAGAGTACAAATTAAAGACAATCAACTGAAAAGATTTCAGTAGTATAGAGTCCCTTCCACAGTGATGCATGTGGTCTGAGTTCTTCTAAAGTGGTTGTTCATTACAGTCCCTAAGAAGCTGGCTTATGATTCAGTTACAATTGCACTTCAGGTCAATCTATGCTCATGGATGATCAGCTTTATGCCCTTTTCAGGCAGAACTGATTGGAATCTCTATGTAAGTCTATAGACAGGTTGATGTAAAGGGACACACACGCATTCATTTACATCCACCTGTCTATAGACTTACACACAGCTTCCAATTAGTTTTGCCTGAATAGGGCCTAAAGCTGATCATCCATGAGCTCCAAAAAAAGTGGCAAAGGTCAGCATATTTTTCCAATTCTTCTGACATAAACGTGAAGAAATGGTGGTATTTCAATTTAGAGGTGAATCTATTTCCATGCGGCTGCCCAATAATCCAATGTGGATAAGGCAAATCTTAACCAGAAAAAATTGAAAGGACATTGATGTCACAAAAGTGGATTCTATTACATTCTGCTCCAATGAGGAGGTGATCTTCTCATGAATCCTCTGACATGGTCAGTGTGAAAAGATGGTGCCAATACTCTGTGTATCGGGGCAGCTGCTTTTTGTTCAAATCAGGAAAGAGCAGGACAGATAGCATTGGCAACACTGCAGCTGAACCAAGTAAGTGTTGTCACCCTAGAGAAGTAAGTTGTAGATGGATCTTTGCTGATTGTATGATATAACTAAAAGCAGGATATATATTTAAAAACAAGACTTTTTGACACAACACTAACTGCTTTGGGCATGTAAGAGGTCTTAGGCCCCTTTTACATGAGCGGACCGTTCGTCCGCTTATTACAAGTCCGTTTACGAACTTGTAATGGGCCCCTATGGGATCGCGTCCGTTAGCGGATGATGCATCCGCTAACGTCCGCAACGATCCGCGTCCGTTTAGGTCCGGTTTTTCGAACGGAAGAAAACCCTATTTTTCTTTCGTCTGAAGGATCGGATCGGATGAAGACGGACAGATGGTCCGTTTTCATCCGATTCCCCATAGGGGATAGCGGAGGAGAGACAGGGCATCCCTGCACAGTGTGCGGGGACCGCCCTGTCTGCCGACAGCTTAGCGGGACCCCCCGCTGAGCCGACAGACACACACGGAGCGGACCGAAAAACGGACCGCTCCGTGTGAAAGGGGCCTTAGTATGTTGCCAATTTCAGTTTCCTTACTTGCTTCGGGGCAAACCATTCATAGATGGAACATACTTTGGGAAGTTGCACACAATAGATCCTCCAGACACCTACAAACTGGGAAGAACTGGGCATTTAATCCCCTCCAGGGTGAACATGAATAAGATATGATGGGCTACTGGCTCTGACATTGACCAGATCAGCACCTCCAGTGAGCGAATTTTTTTAGCATAAAGCTACCTGCTTCCGGTTCAGTTCCGACATCACAGCATGTCTTTCAGTAACGACTTCCCTTTTTTAGATCTGGGATGTAATGTAACCAAATACTGAAAGCTGCAAAGGAAGCTATCGCTGGAAGGTGTGATAAGGTGTGTCACAATAAATTAGGTCCTATATACTGTAAACAATGTCCTTTCACTATGCCCACCAATCATTGCATCCAAGGCAAATTTTGCATGGTACTCTTTATTTAGCTAACTCACATAAATCTATATCTTCCATAAAAGAGATATTTGACTGTGTCTTCTGCTCAGGCCAAATGTGCCCAGTTTCCATTGCCCACATACCGGTTATTGTAGTAAATTGCTGTGGAATCCATATCTCTTTTAGCATGCCACCGTCACAGATACCCCAAACACAAAACAATGCAAATGTTTCAAGTTAAGATACCATTTAAAAGAGTTAAATATTTTATTAAGTAATTAACACAGGAAGGAATGTGGCTGGTAAAGGAACATAAACAGATTCTGTGTGGTTATATTCCTCCCCACTAGCTGACAGGTATAAAAAACATCACCAGTTCAATGCTCCATTGTTTTTTCCTAAGAGTAAATGCAAAGCTACAAACCTCCTGTTGCTTAACAAGTCAGATAATTATTTAATACAAACAGCTTTTATTTAGATTGAAGGGTTGAGAATGTTAATTATTAGGAAATATAGCTTAGCACAGCAGCTTAAAATAGTTTCAAGACCTGTATAGCTGGCTTTGTTAATTTGTTCACAGTTTATAGAGCTTGCTAATATGTAACTCCACCTTTTTTATGAATACCATACTTCTCCCTACTCTAAGAAATGTAACACTATGTATAAAGATATGATCTGGACAAAGAAGATTAAACTAGCCCCTAGAGGTCTTTCATCCCTGAACCTATGGGTTTACTTTATTGCTGCTCAACTCCAACATCTGAGTGGCTGGGAGCGGCCCAATCTACCTGCACCTTTGTATGCAATAATTTCATAATTTATTCCAAGGTAGAAGCCCACTACAAGCTCTCACTCCTGCCTACTTGTCAGAGATACAGAGAGCAGGCATCTAGCAGCATGGATGCATAGCTCCCAACTGTCCCTGATTTTGAGGGAGTGTCTCGTGGTGCGACTTGTGCTCTGAGGATCTTAAAGGGAAAACACACACCAAAATAAAAAAAATGGACTTGGATTCCACCAAGATCCATATCAGGCCCTTTTTAGTCTGGTATGGCTCTTAAAAGGGAACCCCATGCCAATATAAAAAGAAAACCCCCTAAAAACGGTGTGGGGTCCCCCAAGACCATCCCAGACCCTTTAATCTGATATGGATTTTGAGGGGAACCCCCCAAAATCCATACCAGACCCTTATCCGATCATGCAGCCCGGCAGATCAAGAAAGGGGGAGTGAGCAACCCACAAGGAGAAAAATGCGCAAGATCTGAAGACAATGATTCTTTAATATTATAAAATTATGCAGTGGTGAAATTGATGGTGGTTATAAATAAATAAATATGAAAAATGTATATAAGTAAATATAAATAAATAAATGTATGGATAGTGTGCACGAGATTTGCACAATACAGAAAGAGTCCAATGCTCCAGGGGGGGGGGGGGGGAGTCCAGGGATGGACAGATAAAAGTTTTTGCAGGGGTCACAACTATAACCTCAGGGCTGCCATCATTGAAGAACAGAAACCATGTTCCGAGACTGTAACAAAAAGCAAGGGAAAGAGGCGCCTCTAAGTGTAGATGTTTTAAGTAATTTAATATATAAAAGAGTACAGGCAACTCACATTTTTGAAGTAACTAATAGGCATTTGTACATATTACTTTAGAGATGGTCGTCAGTTCTGTCACTTGTGGTCCTTCTTCTGCTGGGCACTGTGCTGTGGGAAGCTGTCCTTCACCGCTGTAGGGTGTTGAGGCCGGCGGCGGTGGTGAAGAGAGCTTGTAAGCCAGGCAAATGGGGTAGAGCAGCAGGATAGCACTAGTGACGTCCCTGGAATGTGCGACGCGTTTCCTGAGCGTACGAACTGCGGTGGTGCGGCAGTCCCGCTCCTTTATCAAGTGAACAACCCCCCTCCTGGACCATACCAGGTCACACACTCTCAACATGGGTTGGTGGGTGCTTTGGGGAAAGGGGGCTCTGTACCACCCTACCCCAAAGCACCTTGTCCCCATGTTGATGGGGACAAGGGCCTCTTCCCCAAAACCCTGGGTGGTGGTTGTGGGGGTCTGCGAGCAGGGGGCTTGTCGGAGTCTAGGAGCCCCTTTTATCAAGGGGACACCCAGATCCCGGTCCCTCACCCTATATGAATGAGTATATTAATGAGTATGGGGTACATAAAAACAATACACAGGTTTTTGACAGTCCTTTATTTAAGTAGCTCCAACGTAGTTCCAATGTAACGACACCACCCCATCACAAGGGGTTGAGGGCCCTGGATGACGTCACCGGAGGGCCACGTCTAATGGCTATATAAGTAATGGGATATGCCGGACCCAACACAACAGCGGCAGCTAGCATCTGGAGAAGATATCAGGAGGAAAAAGAACCGGTGTCAAAAGAACCAGAGGAAGAAGTCAACGGAGGGAAAAGAACCAAAGGGAGAAGACATCAGCAGAGGAGGAAGAAGAACCGGAGGAGGAAGACAACGCGGAGAGGGGAGAAGACGCATTGGAGCTACTTTATTAAAGGACTGTCAAAAACCTGTGTATTGTTTTTATTTATTTTTGATAAGCCCCCTCCCCGCAGACCCCCACAACCACTGCCCAGGAAAGAGGCCCCTGTCCCCATTCTTGGCAGGCTGCATGCTCAGATAAAAGTCTGGTATGGATTTTGGGGGTGACACATTTTTTTTGTTTGGCGTGGGGGTTCCACTCAAAATTTATACCAGACTGGTATGGTTTAGAGGGGGAACCCCACACCATTCTTTTTTTAATTTTGGCGTGGGGTTCCCCTTTAAGATATTTAGAGCACAAGTCACACCACAAGTCTGACCATCATGGATGTATTTGGATGCGAGTTGTGTTCAAATCAATTGGCTCTCATAGGGAACCATTGATTTTGACATGTAAAAAAAAAAAACGCTTGACATAGCTTAATGCTGTATCCAGCATTAAAGGAACACTAAAGGTTCGTTTTTTATTAGATCAATTGATTGCTGTAAGGTAGAGCATTTAAATATCACTTACCTCGTTTTTCCTTTTGACCTCCAAAATACAGTAATCCAGGTTTAAAAATGCCATTTCCTGTCTCTCCTCATCTTGCTTTCCACCAGCACCTGAGCCGTTTTGCATGGTGGAAATCAGAATGTGCTCACCCCCTCCCTATGACTACAGCCCTGCGTGAAGATGCTCTCTTAGCCCTCATAGGCATGGAAGCTAAGCCTAATGAGAACTGTAGTTCCCATTAGGCCGTGATGTAGCAAGAATGAATGCGCACCGCAAACCAGGAAGTCAGTGAGAATAACAATTCAAGAGTGACAGAGGTGAATAAAACAGCTCGATTTCAACAGGTTCTCAAACTAGTTATAATGCAAAACATTACTTTTTTAAACCCGTGCATGCTCAGAAGCAAGTTATGACGTGAGCTTGAATGGAATAGAGTGCCGTCGTACGTGTTGTACGTAACCGTGCTTTGCAAGAGCATTTTCAGAAAACGATGGTGTGTAGGCAAGGTGTAGGTTTGAAAAATGTAGTTTTTTTTTTTTCATGATAAAAAAATACGTTTTTTTACAAGACAATATCAGGATGTGTTGAAACAAATACAGTGACCATGATTTTAGGGCGCTGAAGGGATCACCTTTATGTATGTTTGCATTGTAATGCCTGTTCTATACCTTCCCGCTAGTTTTCTAGTGCTTTTACTGTATCCAATTTGGTCATTTAACGTTGTGAAATCTCAGTAGTGATGTCTTCACTTAAAAATGTTGAGAAGCCGACCTAACAGGATAACAAATTAAAAAATCATTATTGTGTTGTTCAGCATTAAAGTAATATATTTAACAAACACACCCTCACTTCACAAAACAAATATTATCTGATTGCAGGCTTCTTAGCAGCTGCTTTCTTGTCAAACATAATCCCAGAGATTTAATAAAGCCTCTCAAACCTGATTCCTTTGTCTTTAGTTTGCACATAATTATCAAGTCTCAAAGTCATTTACCTAAAGCACCAAGTATGATTTGGTCTATTTACAATTTACTAACTGAAAGAGATTTTTTCTGTAGGTGTAGTGGTAATACAATGCAACCAAGAAGGCGCTTGGCAATTTCCCAATCCATATTCCATGTTTTACTTCCGGGTTAGACAGCAAAATGGTTAATTTCTTCTACTGAAGCCTTTTCACACAGGAAGTTTGCTTCATGACAGATGTCATTCAAGGTTAGCAGGTTTCTGAATTACTCTAATCAGGTTTTTTTTTTTCTCAGAGAACAGGTACAGGAATTCAATAAAGCCCCCCCTTCCTTGGTGGGTGTGGCCAAATTGTACCAAGTGTGGGAGGGTCTTAAGGGGGGATTAAATACCAGCAGTGTGATACATACAGAGTGCAGAGTTTAGGAATGTGTTACATACTAAATTCAGGGTTTAGAAGTGTGCTACATACAAAGTGCAAGGTTCAGAAATGTGCTATGTACAGAGGGCAGGGTTCAGGAGTTTTCTATGTAAAGAACGCAGGGCAGGGGTGCCCGATTTACAGCAGGGTGCAGGAGTGCACTACACATAGAGTGCAGGGTTCAAAAATGCACTACATACAGAGTACAGGGTTCAGAAATGCCCTATGTACAGAGCGCAGGTTTAAGGGGTGTGCTACATACAGAGTACGGTGTTCAATAATTCCCTATGTACAGAGCACAGGTTTAAGGAGTGTGCTACATACAGAGTGCAGGGTTCAGAAGTGCCCAGTGTGTGTAGTTCAGAAGTAAACAGTGTACAGAGTGCAGAGTTAACCTCCCTGGCGGTATGATTCTGTCTGGAATTACGTACCAAAAGCGGTACAATTATTTTGCATGGAAATTTGGCATTTTATACTGTAGGCTTGTAAATCTGTCCAAACCAGAGTCTAGTAGACATCCCGGGTATGATAAAGTTTGAAACACAAAATTATAATATAATAAATAACTATAAATAATTATAACAAATGATAATGTAATTATAATACCAATTATTCAATGTAATCAAATCAAAATCACTGAAATTTGCTCAGTTGCAGAATTGTCGCTGTCATTACTTTTAGTTTTTTATGTTGGATTTCCCCACAAATCGCTGTCGCTCAATTCTGCAAGTGATTATAATTTATTATCGCTGTTTTCTAGCTGACCTAAAATCACTTTTGACATAAAGGGACACTTTTGGTTGCTATGGACAATCTACAGTTTGCAGGCACAAAAAAAATGTTTTTATTATGTAAAAGTGCATGTAGGGCACTGGGCAGACCACTAGGGACAAGGGGGGGGTGTATTTTTTACATACAGTACTGTAATCTATAAGATTACAATATACTGTATGTAATGTGTTTGTTTACATTTTTGAGATTGCCGCCAGTCTCCACCCCCGTGCGTCGTAACTTCGCAGGGAACGGAGATCGGCGGCGCACGGGCACTGTGTGAATCGAATGGAGGACGCCACTTGCTCACACAGTGCGGATGCATCGCTGGATCCAGGGAAAAGGTAAGTACAGTACCCTGCCTGGAAAAAGGTAAGCCAGCATGCGCTGCAAACTCTGCACATCCACCTCGAACATGGCTCAGGGTTACTGATTTTTGCATTGAAAATCCACCCCGAGTCACGCTCGGGTTTACCGCTAAGGGGGTTAAGGTGTGTGCAGAAGGCAGAGTTCAGAATTATATATTTCACCGGTCACTTTAGGCCAAAAATGACTCCACCTTTCCTACTAAATTGCCTCCAACCTCCAAATCCCCAGCCTTGACAGGATTGATATCCCCCTTCCAGTACAACCCCCCCCAATCCCAATCCCCCACAGCCAAAAAACTGACCACATGCATAGGCGTGCGCACGGGGTGTGCCGGGTGTGCCTGGGCACACCCTAATGTCCAGGCACACCCAACACACCCCAGGGCTTTTTTGCTGGCAAAATGTGTGAGATTTCTTTGTCTCTCACCTCTGGTAGCTGAAAGTGGGACTATTTGTCATGGAGGATGTGTAACTCCTGTGGGAACTGCATCCACTGGCTGCGGAGTAATCAGCCAGTCAGCCGCATTTTCCTATGCTGACTCTGTAGTTCCGGCTACATCATCCCTGTCAGCTGAAGATCACTCCGCCGCCAGCTGTCAGAGAGCATCGGAAAACTCCTGACTGCTTACTTCACAGCTGTGACTGCAGTCCTCACAGGAGTTACCTGCCATCCTATCCCCTGTGTGCCAGAAGACAGCTTTCTGATCTCCTCTACGATGCAGCATTTGGGGGAAACTGTCTCTCTCCTCGGGGTCCTGTCTGGCTGAGTCAGTCGGGGCTTTCAGTGCCTTTCACAGTTCCAGTACAGGTGGGAGGAGGAGCAGGAAGAGGAAGACTGAGTGCACTGACTGAGTGCACCCCTGATCTCTTTCCCCCTGTCCAGCACACAGCACAGCTCTCCCTGGGGATGATGAATATCTAAAGACAGATAGCAGCCCTTTACCGTGAGTACAGACCTCCTCTGCTTTTTTCACTATACAATTATGTGCTGTAAACCTGCCCTGTACTTTGCAGGTTTACTGACAGAGAACATGCAATTCTTGAACAGGTTAGAAATTCCTGGGACTTCTGAGGTGTTACACAAATGTATTCCCACATACACATTATATCCTGTTAAAAAATGTATTTTAATAACTCATAATGTGTGTGTGTATATGGAGCAGCTCAGAAGTCCCAGAAATTCCTTACCTATCATAAACTCTTATCATAATAATTATGTTACAGCACTAATCAGTGTATTCTGACAGTGGGGGTCCCCCCATCAGAATACAGCATTGCTTGTGTAGATACAAGCACCTGTCAGCTATGTTTTTTTTTTGTGCATTTTCAGTTTATCAGAACGCACTACAGTCCATGTAACATGGTTTCCTATGGATGTGGTTTACATCTGTGCATTTTATAGAAAGTTTCAGGGACCAGCAGGTTGTGTTTTTGGTTCAATAGACTTCAATGGATCAAAAATGTGTATTGAAAAATGAAAATGCACCTAAAACAGTGGTGGTGCATGGATAGAGGGAGTGCCGCCCTCTCTGGCTCTCGCACCGCCACTGAACAATACATAGATTCCTGTATTGCATTAATCTATGTATTGCTGCCGCTGATTATTCAGATGGCCGGCCCCCTGGTGAGCACCGGCCATCTGAATAATGGCAGCTGGTTGGCTGTGGAAGTGCCTATTAGAGCCAGCGGTTAGCCTGGTTACCGGTAACCTGATTGGCTGAATCATCATTGAGGGTGGGAGAAGACATCGAGGGATGGTAGAAGCAGAATGACTGACCCCAGAAAGGTAAGTGCCAGGCGGGGGGAGGGGGCATTTTACAGGGCACAGTGGCAGCATTTTTTCCAGGGCACAGTGGCTACAATTGCTGGGCACAGTTGTGACAAATGATGGGCACAGTGGTAACAATTGATGGCACAGTGGCTGCGTTTGGCATGGCACAGTGGCGACAATTGATGGGCACAGTGGCGACAATTGATGGGCACAGTGGCGACAAGGGGCCCATGGTGACAATTGATGGCACAGTGGCTGCGTTTGATGGCATGGCACAGTGTCTGCGTTTGATGGCATGGCACAGTGGCTGCATTTAATGGGCACAGTGGCTGCATTTGATGGGCACAGTGAGGCTGCAATTGTTTTTTTTTTTCGTTTGTTTGTGCCCCCCCGAAAACATTTTGAGCACCAGCTGCCACTGCAGTGGTGACATATGATGGCACAATGGCTGCGTTTGATGGCATGGCACAGTGGTGACAATTGCTGGGCACAGTGTTAACAATTCATGGCACAGTGGCTGTGTTTGATGGCATGGCACAGTGGCTGCGTTTGATGGCACGGCACAGTGGCTGCGTTTGATGGCATGGCACAGTGGCTGCGTTTGATGGCATGGCACAGTGGTGACAATTGCTGGGCACAGTGGTAACAATTGATGGCACAGTGGCTGCGTTTGATGGCACAGCACAGTGGCTGCGTTTGATGGCACGGCACAGTGGCTGCCTTTGATGGCACGGCACAGTGGCTGCCTTTGATGGCATGACACAGTGGTGGCAATTGCTGGGCACAGTGGTAACGATGGCACAGTGGCTGACTTTGATGGCATGGCACAGTGGTGACAATTGCTGGGCACAGTGGTAACAATTGATGGCACAGTGGCTGTGTTTGATGGCACGGCACAGTGGCTGCGTCTGATGGCACAGTGGCAACAATTGATGGGCACAGTGAGGCTGCATTTGTTTGTTTTTTCGTTTGTTTGCGTCCCCCCAAAAAATTTGAGCACCAGCCGCCACTGACCTAAAATATGCATCAACTGCAACCTGCATAGGTGTGAACCAGGCCTAAAGGATGAGTTCACCTTTTAGAACATGTTGCATGTTACACCCGTATACAGGGTTTAACATGTTTTAGTTGCCCCCTCCCCTCCTCGGGACGCACACAGCCTCATCATTAAGGCTGGATTCACACCTATGGCATTTTTAGTGCTTTTTGCATTTTGCAGATTTTCACTACAGAACGTATTCCATAGGAAACAATGTTGAGCTGTAGGCAGCCATACAGTTCTATGGGCAATAGAACTGTAGGCAATGTCTGCAGGAGCCTGACACTTTACCCGCACTCTGCTGATTGTGGGCACAATACTTTGCAGTCTCCAGTTTAAAAATAAATAAATAAATGCCCTAGAAAAAATCTATGCATTTATTTATTTATTTTTTTAAAAGGTGAGCGAAGGCACTTGGGTCAGGCAGGCACATAAATGGGTGGTTTTATGTACATATATGTGAGTGTTTGTGTATATACAATGTGTGTGTGTGTATTTGATGGGCATAGGTTTGGGGTGCACACCCTAATGCAATAGGCTGCGCACGCCTATGACCACATGGATGGATTTTCTTTTTTGCATTAGCGTGGTCAGTTTGAAATAGGAAAGTAGGGACACCAGGTATTTCACACAAAGGAAGCAATACAAAGAACAGGATATATTTTTAACAAAAGTAAATTGTATCACAAGCACATATCAGGAATATGAAATGTTGGGTTACAAATTAGCCCTTCGCCTTGGCAACAGGTGGTTTTATATCTAGGTGAGCTATAGCTCAGCAGCTGAAGTTCACCTAGATTTGTTATGCCTCGTTTCCACTGAGCGGATCGGTTCGGTACGGTTCGGTACGTTACGCTGTTTTGGGTGTTTCCATTATGAAAGCGTGCCATAAAAGCGAACTGTACCGCACCAGCAAGGGTCCTGCTTCTCATGTGGGTCCAGAGAAAGTGAAACGGTTCCATTAGGGCGGACCTACAAATACATCTCACTGATTGGTGGACGCGCTAGGAATTTTTGCTAAAACCTGAATGGTCCCTGACGGTCCGATTTGCAGTGGAAACGCTCACGCGAATAGATCGGTCCCATCCTAACCGCTCCAAATTTACTGACCCGAACCGTTCCGTGCAGTGGAAACAAGGCATTAGTTACATTTTAGCGCAATGTTGCATCTATTTATCATGTTCAGAAAAAGCTTACTTTCCTGGATTACATAGTGGTATGGGACGGCCCGTCCATAGGGGGCGCACCGGCCTTCGCCTTCTCCATCTATGCATCCACGCATGGATTTCAATGGTGTTTTTTTTTCTTTTAACCACTTCAGACCCGGAAGATTTTACCCCCTTCCTGACCAGAGCACTTTTTACAATTTGGCACTGCGTCATTTTAACTAACAATTGCGCAGTCATGTACCCAGTCATGTACCCAAACAAAATTTGTATCCTTTTTTTCTCACAAATAGAGCTTTCTTTTGGTGGTATTTGATCACCTCTGCAGTTTTTATTTTTTGTGCTATAAGCAAAAAAGCGCAAACATTTTGAAAAAAATCCCAATATTTCTACATATTTTTATATTTCGTATCATGATTGTAGATGCTATAACTTTTGCACAAACAAAACTATGGAAAAAAAATGTATGGCATTTTTTTTTTTTTTTTTTTTACTAATAATGGCGGTGATATGCAGTTTTTAGTGGTACTGTGACATTGCAACAGGCAGATCAGAAACGTTTGACACTTTTTTGGGACCCTTGCTTTAAAAATGCACTGATTACTGTGTAAATGTCACTGGCAGGGAAGGGGTTAATAATAGGGGCGATTAAGGGGTTAACTGTGTGTTCCCTCAGTGTGTTCTAACTCTGTGGAGATGGGAGTGACTAGGAGAGGAGACATATTGTTTCTCCTACTTATTAGGAACAAACAATATATTTCCTCTTCCCTGACTGCACAGGCATGTTGGTGCATGCGATCGCACGTGGCGTGCGGTATTAGTGCCCTGCTGGCAACACGCATCGGGTTCCCCCGCCCATGGGAGCCATTCTGCCACAGTATAATATCTGCGCAAGCCAGTCGGGAACCAGTTAAGCACACGATTAGAGCCAGAGGCTCTAATTGGCTTAAAAAGTGTGGGGTTTGGGGGTGCAGAGCACTGCACCCGAGGCCAAACACCCACAAATTAATAGTCGCTGTAGTTTTGCTGATTCTCCTCCCGGCCACTCAGAAAGCAGTTCCTGAGACCCGATGGGCCCAGTTTGGCCAGGAAAGCTTCCTGACTGGAAAAGATGCAATGACCCCAAAGTGAGAAGCTGCCCCCCCCCAAAAAAAAATATTGAGCACCAGCCGCCACTGGTGGCAACAAATGTGGAAGTTCCTGCTACATTGTGAGAGCAGAGCTATTTTTTCTACTTAAACTGGAGTTTGGCAATCAGAGATGGAATGGTCTCATAGCTATTTTTGTGTTTTTTAAAGGTTATTTTTCTGCAGTTGAACTTAAAGAGGCAACATCCCTCACCCCCTCCCTGTCGCGCTGAGTTATGAGGTTGTCCTTTTCTTTGAAAAGGGACTTTAGTGTTGTGTCATTGTGGTTTGAGCTTTAATAACTAAACCAAAAAGTGTATTGTCTTGTAATTTGTTGAAGACAATGATTTTAATATATTTATGATATATTTACAGTTTAAATTAAATTTATTGATACCTATAATAAAGGCCGCAGCCATTAACTTCCACACATTGGTATTTTTATTTATTTAAATTATTTAATTTTAAGTATTTAGGTCTTAAGTTATGACTAGCATTCCATTAGTGAGCGGTAACTTATTTTCCTGACAGACTCCATGGCAGCCTACGTGTGAGTTAATCCCGCCTCCTCTCCAATGCTATAGGACCCCATACCCATAAATCTTTGCTCACCCTCAGTACTGGTGTTCTTTTTTTGTCCTCCTCCATGGATCCAGGATACACGCTAATTCATGATGTCCAGTCAAGTAGGATGGATGGCACACTATTAGCGGTGCGGCTCGGATCCCAGCCATGGGCGGGTGGAGAGCTTTTTGCAGCAAATGCACTTGATGTGTCTGGCTGCGTGTGCTGAAGACCCCTGGACTTCTCGGCTGGCAAGGTCTGTTGTCCTCCATGGCACCCGCATCTTTGTATATTTATTCGTCGTTTGTCTCCCATGTTTGTTTTTTCTTCCAGGCTCAATGGCGGCTGGAGCGCTCCTGCGTTCCAGCTCGCTTAGTCACTTCCGGGTCGCAGGGAAGTCGCCGCTCGCGCATGCGCGGTAGCCTTTTCCAGAGCGAGGCTTGGTTCGTGCATGCGCGGCTCGGTGAGTCTCGCGGCGGCCGCGCAGGCGCCGTTGAGTTGCTCTCCACTGCGCAGGCGTGTGCGTGGGGTGGCGTATGACGTCACCAGCAGGCTTTTTTAAATCAGCTGATCGCCTCTGCTTGTTGGGATTTCCCTACAGGCGATCAGTTGATGCTAGTAAAACCTGGCTGCACAGGTCAGTGAGCAGGATCTGCTGGACAGTTCTTTTGGGTGTCTTTTTCTTTGTTTTCTCTTCCAGGTTATTAATTATCTAATCTCATACATATTTGGTCTTTATAAGGGCAGTTTGCTTTCTCCTGTCATTTATTTATTTATTTTGATGTCTTAGGTTTTTTACCCTTATTTTGGCCTGGTATTACAGTATCACATCGATCCAGAGGTCATGGACTAGTCACCGCTCGTTTGCGGCCAGCCGTCATGCACAAGGTATGTGCAGGCAGAGGGGAGGGAGTGGGGTCGGAAATCAAGACTGAGTGTTTCTTGTCTGACGGTTTCCTCCCATAAATATTTTTCTCTAGCCTTTCTGGTCAGGATCATCACGCCCCAACAGAACAGACCACCTCAGACCTTGCCAGGCCGCAACAGCGTTCATCTTCTAAATCAAAGAAAAATGCAGCTCATCATCTACATCTCATCATCAGAGGAGAAGCTCCCGTTTCTCCTCCAGACACCGCTCCCACCGCCATGATTAGGGATGAGCCGAACACCCCTGGGTTCGGTTCGTACCAGAACCTGCGAACAGACCAAAAGTTCTTGTGAACTTTAGAATCCTGTTAAAGTCTATGGTACTTGAACGTTTGAAATCTAAAGTACTAATTTTAAAGGCTAATATACAAGTTATTGTCCTAAAAAATGTTTGGGGACCCGGGTCCTGCCCCAGGGGAATGTTTGGGGACCTGGGTCCTGCCCCAGGGGACATGTATCAATGCAAAAAAAGTTTTAAAAAACTGAAGTTTTTTCAGGAGCAGTGATTTTAATAATGCTTAAAGTGAAACAATAAAATTGAAATATTCCTTTAAATTTCGTACCTAGGGGGGGGTGTGTATAGTATGCCTGTAAAGTAGTGCTTGTTTCCTGTGCTTAGAACTGTCCCTGCACAAAATGTAATTTCTGAAGGAATCACTCATGGCTATAATGAATTGTCGGATACCAGCAATACAGAGAAAAGTCATTCATAAAAAAAGAATGCGTGGGGGTCCCCCCAAATTCAACTACCAGGCCCTTCGGGTCTGGTATGGATATTCAGGGGAACCCTGCGTCAAATTTAAAAAAAATTATGTGGGGTTCCCCCCAAATATCCATTCCAGACCCTTCAAGTCTGGTATGGATTTTAAGGGGAACTCCACCCCAAATTTAAAAAAAAATGCCGTGGACCCCCACACAGTTTTTTTTTCTGAATGACTTTTCTCTGTATTGCCGGGAGCTGACAATTCATTATAGCAGCAAGTGATTTTAAATTAAACTTTTTTTCCTTAAGAAATTACACTTTGTGCAGGGACAGTTCTAAGCATGGGAAACAAGCGCTACTTTTCAATGCATACAATAAACCCCCCCCCAAGTACGAAAATTAAAATCACTGCTGCCAAAAAACTGCCGTTTTTTTTGCATTGACACATGTTCCCTGTGGCAGGATCCAGGTCCCCAAACACTTTTTATTACAATAACTTGCATATTAGCCTTTAAAATTAGCTCTTTAGAATTTAAACGTTCGAGTCCCATAGACTTTAACAGGGTTCTAAAGTTCACACGAACTTGCCGCGAACACCCCAAATAGTTCGCTGTTCGGTGAACAGGCAATGTTCGAGTCGAACATGAGTTCTACTCGAACTCGAAGCTCATCCCTAGTTGTCACTACTGTCACATAAGGGACTTGTCAGTACATACTTATATACATGGTTAGGACACATGTTAATACATAAACACCTATTACACATCCCTACACACGCCATGAGTGGAAGAAGTAGCCATAGAGTCCCTTCCAGCCTTACAAATGTGGCCTGTGCATCCAAGTGGTAATGACCCCCGGTAATGAAAGGATTAAATAAAAGAGGAAGCAATTCAAATGTAAATATACCAATTTTTTTATTGTGTGTTTTATGACATTTTTTCATTTTCCAACTATATATATTCAGAATAAACCAAGAGTCCTTTAGTAAAATCAATTGGCCAGAAGTGAAGATCTAGTGATCCTCTCGCCCATTCGCTGATACGCTTTTGACCAAGAGATTCCAAGCCTGCCCACCACGGCAAGGTAGACTCTTCAAGGGCAGGACCTACACTAACTACACTAAGCTACCCTACTGGATGCTAGTCATCCTTCTTTTTTATGTTGGGTGTATGTTTGTAGTAGGCCTCATCCTATAATCTGTGTGTGCGATCTACTCTCTCCTAATTTGGTTGTCTGTCTGTGTGCATCTCTCTAAAGCATGGAGTGGTCAGTTTATGTACATCTGGATGTCCTCTTTTAGTGTAGGTCAGTGCATGCCAGTCCAGTGTGTGTCAGTAAAAAAACGTTCATCAGTAATCAACAGAAAAATATAAAATTAAGATTCCTTAATATGTACAACTGACACAAGCAAGGGATTGAAGGAGAGTTCTACTACCTACCTGCCAGGTATAGGTGACCATGTCAGTGTCCCTTGTGTCTGCACCATCATACCGGCAGTAGTGCGGCCTCTTTATGGAGGAACCAGACCGATTTGTCTGACAACAATGCTGGGGATTTTTGCACCCACTGACACCATTGTTGGTGGATATTATTGCATCCACTGACTTCTTATCCTTTACAAGCAAGGAAGCTTCCATCTTAATTTCTGTTTGATCTGCAGTTCTCATGGTATTCTATAGGTGATCAGCCATATGATGTTTTTATAGTTTGGTTCAAAGCAACCTGTTCTGCTTTAAAAGTGTCCTAATAATATGATAAAAAGTACATTTGAAAATGAATAGTCCTTCAGTCTGTTAGATACCCTGCTGCCAGGTTTTGGCAACTGGCTAGGTGCCCTGCGTGGCTGAGTGCCCTGCTGCTGGGGTCTGGAAGCTGGCTGAGTTCCCCGCAGATCAGATTCTTTAAGAAGTACAACACTTCGATTGTTGCAGCTCCACAAGACAGAAAATATCCCAATGCTGGGATCCTATGGACTATCTACAGGCTTAACATGGAGTCCTTAACCCATACTGCTTTTCATTTTAACAGTCACCCAGGTCTTTCCAAGGAATTGGTTCCCCAGAAAAGGTCCCCTAACGCACTTGGAGTCGCAGAGGCACACATTACAACTGGATCAGGACAAAATTCAGATGGAAATATGCCCTCACCCAGAACACCTCCACTACTGAAGCTGTAAGTGTATTTTAACAGTCACCCAGGTCTTACCAAGACATTGGTTCCCCAGCAAAGGTCCCCGAATGCCCTTGGAATCACAGAGGCACACATTACAACTGGATTAGGACAAACATCAGATGGAAATCTGCCCTCACCCAGAACACCTCTACTACTGGAGCTGTAAGTGTATTTGAACAGTCACTCAGGTCTTACCAAGACATTGGTTCCCCAGCAAAGGTCCCCTAATGCCCTTGGAATCGCAGAGGCACACATTACAACTGGATTAGGACAAACGTCAGATGGAAATCTGCCCTCACCCAGAACACCTCTACTACTGGAGCTGTAAGTGTATTTGAACAGTCACTCAGGTCTTACCAAGACATTGGTTCCCCAGCAAAGGTCCCCTAATGCCCTTGGAATCGCAGAGGCACACATTACAACTGGATTAGGACAAACGTCAGATGGAAATCTGCCCTCACCCAGAACACCTCTACTACTGGAGCTGTAAGTGTATTTGAATAGTCACTCAGGTCTTACCAAGACATTGGTTCCGCAGCAAAGGTCCCCTAATACCCTTGGAATCGCAGAGGCAAACATTACAACTGGATCAGGACAAAATTCAGATGGAAATCTGCCCTCACCCAGAACACCTCTACTACTGGAGTTGTAAATAAAAAGCAGAAATCTGGACCACTGGGCTTTGGCACAACATAAGCAAATGGCTCATGAAATTTGTCTATAGGAATCTTGGACCAAACGGGTAACTCATGCCAGCCATGCAACAAGCATGGAGATGTGGAGGTATTAGACCTCTGTAGCTAATAATATCTTGACCCTAGAAACAGATACTGGCTGGGCAGCAGGCACAAAACTAGCAGAGGCAGGCTTGGCAGCAGGTGGTATATAAGCGACATCAGGCTTGTCAGCAGAAAAATGATTAGTGGCATATGGCTGGGAAACAGGTGAAATACCAATGGATTTAAGCTGGATAGCAGGTAAAGGATTAGTAGAGTCAGAGTGGACAGGAGGTAGAGGATCAGTGGCATCAGACTGAATAGCTGGTGGCGTATCAGCAACATCAGCCTTGTCAGCGGTAAATGAATTGTAGTGTCAGCCTGAGCAGTAGGTAGAAGATCAGTAGCATCAGATGAATGAATGAATGAATGAATGAATGAAACGCTAAGTGGTTCTCCTCCAACCGAATGCTGGTTGGTAAAGCGTTTCATAGTCTGGGACCTTGGACCGCGAATCTCCTTTCTCCTTTGGACTTGTAGTTGGCTTTCTGTATTTGGAGGAGATTTTTATGGGTGGATCGCAAAACGCGATTGGGATTATGAGCTTTTATTTTTTTGCATAGATAATGGGGGCATTCCCATGGATACATCTATGCGTTAGACAGAGTGCTTTAAAAGTGATTCTGTCTTTTACTGGTAACCAGTGAAGGGTTCTCAGTGAAGGTGAGATTGATTCCCAAGGTTTTTTCCCAGTCACAAGTCTAGCGGCCGTATTTTGAACGACTTGTAGACGAGCGATTTGGTACTTGGGGAGTCCGAGTTAAAGGGCATTTGCATAGTCCAATCTTGAGTTTACAATTGCTCCCACCACGACCGCTATGTCTTCCTTGGGAATAAAAGGAGTAAGTCTGTGTAGTAGGCGCAGCAGATGGTGATATCCGCTGATTACTGACCCTATTTGTGCGTCCATTGTCATGTAGGAGTCGAAGATGACCCCAAGACTTTTGACTTTGGCGCTAGGGGTGATGATTTTGCCCAGAATGGGCCAGGGGGTCCAAGTTGTTGCAGGTTGATTCATACGCTTGGCATGAAACAGGAGAAGTTCTGTTTTCGCTCCGTTGAGTTTAAGATAACTCTTTGTCATCCAGTCCTCTATCAAAGAGAGGCATGTCTCTAGATTGAGGTGATGATCCTTTTTATTGCAAATGCAGAAATATAGTTGTGTGTCGTCTGCATATGAGTGGTAAAGCAGTTTTTGGCTGCTAATAATCTAAAAAAAAAATCAAAAGATTTGATAGCTTTTGGCATATCAATGAAGTCAGGCTGGTCAGCGGGTAAGGATCAGTGCAATGGATGGGTAGCAGGTGAAATACCAATGGATTCAAGCTGGATAGCAGGTAAAGGATTAGTACACAGCCTGACCACATACAGAGGCCCAACATTGAAGTAGCAACTTCAGGCGTTCTAGAAGCATAAATTACACCTCTAACCTCTCAACCACCTATTACACTTTTGAAGGCCCTGGAGCAACAAACAGGACAATGGAAACGCCCACAAAGTGACCCCATTTTGGAAAGCAAACACCCCAACGTATAATCTGTGAGGCATAATGAGTCTTTTGAATGGTTCATTTTTTTCAGAAGTTTTGGGGAAATGTGGAAAAAAAATGAAAAAGCATTTTTTTTACACAAAGTTGTCCATTTATAAGATGTTTCCAACATAACGCATGTACATAGCAAAAATGACACCCCAAAATATATTCTTCTGCTCCTCCCGAGTATGGCGATACCACATGTGTGAGACTTTTACACAGCCTGGCCACATAGAGGCCCAACATCCAAGAGGCACCATCAGGTGCACATTTTTTGAAGGCCCTTCATACTTTTATCACATAGCATGTACATACCAAGAATTACACCCTAAAATACATTCTGCTGAGTAAATGATAAACAAAAGATTACCTGTAGTTTTAGTAGTGCAATTGTCCACAGGAGGAGAGCCTGATCCAGGCAGGGACATGGTCAGCAACAGGGAATGGAATTGTCCAGGCAGCAGGTAGGAATATTGTCCATAGTCCGTACAGGCAGGGATACTGTCCATATACAGTCCAGGGTCAGTGCAAGTAGAGACATTACCAGCAGTGCCAAAATATTGGTCCTGGTAGTAGGCAGGAACATGGTCCAAGTAGTGGGTCAGGAAAGAATGGGGACAGGGGTAGAGGCTTCTCCCACCCAAATTTTTTTGAAGCCTCCGAGTCTCCAGACCCTAATCTGGGAATGAGAAGTCTAAAAAATTAGTTTTTATCATCTAGAAAACAATTCTGGAGCCCCTCACATATGTGAGACCGCTGTGTTATGAATCCCACTACTCCAGTAGCAGAGTAAAAGATCAGTAAAAGAGGCAGGCAAAAAACATGGTCAAACAGTCCAGGGTCAGTTCCAGAGCAGGCAGAGTTAGGTACAGTTTATCATTAGGCAGAAGCGTGGTCATATAACAGGCCAGGGTCAGTTCCAGAGCAGGCAGAGGTAGGTACAGTTTATCATTAGGCAGAAGCGTGGTCATATAACAGGCCATGGTCAGTTTTGCCAGAAGGAATGTAAAGTCATCCCTAGGAGGACAGATCAAACAAGTGTGCCCGTTTTAGTCTGAACCTGGGACTTTTGGTGGCAGCCACCACTGGCGCGGGGATCTGACTCAAAGTCACACCTGGTCTCTGGGAGGACTGGCCAGACATGTCTACAACTGTTGTGGTGGAAGTCTGAGTGGCAGAAGGCACTGACACAGGAATCCGACTCGAAGCCGCACCTGGTCCCTGGGAGGACAGATCAAACAAGTGTGACCGCTTTAGTCTGACCTTGGGACTTTTGGTGGCAGCCACCACTGGCGCGGGGATCTGACTCAAAGCCACACCTGGTCCCTGGGAGGACATGCCTACAACTGTTGTGGTGGAAGTCTGAGTGGCAGCCGGCACTGATGCAGGGATCTGACTTGAAGCCACACCCTGGAAGGACTGGCCAGACATGTCTAGGACTGTTGTGGTGGAAGTATGAGTGGTAGCCACCACTGGTGCAGGAAAGAAACGTACAGCTGCCACTGGTGTGGGAAAGCAACTTGCAGCCACCACTGGTGCAGGGATCTGACTCAAAGCCGCACCTGGTCCCTGGGAGGACTGGCCAGACATGTCTATGACTGTTGTGGTGGAAGTCTGAGTGACAACCGGCGTATCACCCCCCATCTGTTGTGGTGCAGCTAAACCTCTCTTCTGGAGGAGGAGTTGTGATCTAGCTCTTGATTGATAACCATATAGAGTGGTCCTCGATCTCATCTTGATACGCTCACTGCAAGTCACTTTTGAATTGAATGACACTGTGAAGTCCTTCCAGTCACTGGAGAGGTGTTGGGACCTGCGATGGTATGGCAGGGTCCCTCAGAGGGCAGATGGAAGGTCCCTCCGGTTACTGGATTGGTGTCGGGACCTGTGATGGTATAGCAGGGTCCCTCGGAGGGCTGATGGAAAGTCCCTCCATCAGGGGTGGTGTCGGGACCTGCGGTGATATGGCAGGGTCCCTCAGAGGGCTGATGGAAAGTCCCTTGGATCACTGGAGCAGTGTCAGGACCTGCGATGGTATGGCAGGGTCCCTCAGAGGGCTGATGGAAAGTCCCTCTGGTCACTGGAATGGTGTTGGGACCTGCGGTGATATGGCAGGGTCCCTCAGAGGGCTGATGGAAAGTCCCTCCGGTCACTGGAGCAGAGTCAGGACCTGCGGTGTTATGGCAGGGTCCCTCAGAGGGCTGATAGAAAGTCCCTCCGGTTACTGGAATAGTGTTGGGACCTGCGGTGATATGGCAGGGTCCCTCAGAGGGCTGATGGAAAGTCCCTTGGATCACTGGAGCAGTGTCAGGACCTGTGATGGTATGGCAGGGTCCCTCGGAGGGCAGATGGAAAGTTCCTCCGGTCACTGGAGTGGTGTCGGGACCTGCAGTGGTATAGTATAGACCTCTCCTCTGGAAGAGGAGTTGTGATCTAGCTCTTGATTGATAACCATATAGAGTGGTCCTCGATCTCATCTTGATACGCTCACTGCAAGTCACTTTTGAATTGAATGACACTGGATGTGAAGTCCCTTGTATCACTGGAGCAGTGTCAGGACCTGCGATGGTATGGCAGGGTTCCTCAGAGGGCTGATGGAAAGTCCCTCCGGTTACTAGAGTGGTGTTGGGACCTGCGATGGTATAGCAGGGTCCCTCAGAGGGCTGATGGAAAGTCCCTCCAGTTATGGGAGTGTTGTAGGGATCTGCGATGGTATAGCACGGTCCCTGGGAGGACTGATAGAAAGTCTCTCCGTTTACAACACTGGTATAGGGACCTACGGTGGTATAGCAGGGTCCCTGGGAGGGCTGGTGGAAAGTCCCTCCGGTTATGGGAGTGTTGTAGGGACCTGCGATGGTATAGCAGGGTCCCTGGGAGGACTGATAAGAAGTCTCTCCATTTACAACACTGGTATAGGAACCTGCGGTGGTATAGCAGGGTCCCTGGGAGGGCTGATGGAAAGTCCCTCCAGTTATGGGAATGTTGTAAGGACCTGCGCTGGTATAGCATGGTCTATCGGAGGAATAATAGAAAGTCTCTCCGTTTATGATAGTGGTATAGGGACCTGCGGTGGTAAGCAAGGTCCTTGGGGGGGCTGATGGTAAGTCCCTCCAGTTAATGGAAAAGAGTAGGGACCTGCGGTGGTATAGCAGGGTCCCTGGGAGGGCTGATGGGAAGTCCCTCCAGTTACTGACGTGGTGTATCTATTCATTTTCCAGTCGTCGTGATTATCACCAAATCGCTAATATTGTTGTAATTGTAGCCAAATCCGTCACACAAAAGCTCAAGAATCTGCAGGGAAGAAAAAGAGAAAATTATGATTAATATGGAGGGAAACGCAGGGGGGGAAACACACATTCTTTATTAATCATATTGAAAATCCAACAGACAGACAATTCAACTTTATTCAACATGTTATGTAATGAACATGTCATTTTATGTAATGGGTGCTTATGTTATGCAATGATGAACGGTTGGTAAATAGGTGGATATCAGAATCATTTATAACGCACAGCCAGGTCCTTGCTAATACCCATCGCCCTATGCAGTGCAATGACTTCTCTATGTACATATTCTCTATGGCTGCCTCCACTTCACTGGCTCAAATTGTCTTTGTACTGCAGGACTCTAAATAATGGCTTTATCATTTTTAAAACAATTAATCAGCAGTTTTATTTTTAAATGACAGTTGAGATTTGAAAATAATGGTCACATGGCAACCAGCAGAGGGCAGCACTGCCTTATATGGACTCTGTCCAACTGACAAGTGATGTCATAAAAAACCTCATGCTGTGTATGTTCAGTAATTACCATGTAAACAACATATAGGGCCAGATTCAGGTAGATGAGAGTATCTTTCCTCTGGAGTAACGCTTCTCATTTACGTTACCCTGAAGACCCTTTCGGCTCAAGTACTGTTATTCACATAGCAGTTGCGCGTAAACTTGCGCCAGAGTAACGATAATGCGCTGGCGTAACCCGACGCAAGGGGAAGTGGGTGTGATCATATGTAAATGATGGGCGGAGCCCAGCGCAGAGGCTTACGTTCAGCGCATCAACCACGGAGCATGCGCAGTGAGTGAGGCTCCACTCGCCCCCTTTGTGCGCATGCTCACAACTTCCGTCGGCACCACTTCACGGGAAACGTCAGCGCAATGCCTTCCGTTGGGCGTTTAAATGCGCCCGTAGAAGCGCCATTCCGGCACTAAAGTATATCCTGCTCCCCCTCCCCGCAGTGATGTTACTTTTGTTCTGAGATGGCTGCTCCCGTTCCCCGCAAACACACAGGAGAAAGCTGAACTTTAATGGCCAGGAGCTGTCAGCCGTCATCTCGGCTATGGAGACCTATGATGTCTTCCTCCATGGCTGTAAAATATGACAGACAAGCATGGACAGAGGTGTTGTCCTGCAAGTGGGGGTGCTCAGCTAGCTCTTATCGTCGGTAACGCTGCTGTAGCTGCTCTCCTGCTGACCTGTGACCGTCTGGAGTAAAGATAAAGCAGCCTTTTGTAGAAATAACTTTGCGCCGGACGGACGAGATACGCGCGGCGCATGTAGCCAGCGTATGGTGCTAATCCGTTCGTGAATTGGGAAAAATCCCTCATTTGCATATTTGCAGGGGAAATCAATAGGCGCGACTGATGCGCCCAGCGAAATTAAGCTCTGACGATACTCTGGCGTCGGAACTTTTCGCCGGTCGCAAATGACCCGTTATTGGGCGCATCTAGTTTGGTGGGTACGGGCACATAGAAACGACGGCGCATCATCACAGTTACGCGGCGCATATCGAAATACTCCAGCGCAAGTGTTCCTGAATCTGGCCCATAATGTTATGTAATGGGAGCTTATGTTATTTATTAGTGGTAAAGGGGGGTCATCCCCTTTCGTCGCCCAAGGGAATGATCAAACGGCGGAACAGCCGTTATGATCATTCCTATGATGTAGAGAATCGCCGGCTGAAAATTACGTTATCTGAATGATGCCTGTAGCTTCAGGGATCATTCAGATATAGCCCCACAAAGTCCAGGAGGTCATGAGTCCTCTGGGCATCAAGTGGTTAAAATATTCCAGCATTAGAATCCCCTTCTTCTTTTTTATTGGCAGTTATTTTTAGCCGACCTTCGAAAATAACTGTCAGATGTTTGAAAACTGACCAGTACATCACATAAGCACTCTCTACATAACATTACTGACCGCTACATGCTGCAATATTCTGCTTGTTTTTATACAAATGATAGATATTATATCCTTATATTTGTCTAGATTTGATAAATCTTATGTTATGTGCAGAATTCTGTAATCTCAGATGGTGATGTGAATGCCGAGTGTAAGTCTGTCCCCAGAATCCAGGAGAGAAGAAGAAATGAACTTACCGCTACGAAAGCCACCAACAAATTATATTAGCCTGACCAGTGATGTCATCGCAGGAGAAAAACAACTGCTTTTTTTTTTCAAAAACGTTATGCAGCGTATGTTCAGTGACAAACAACCTATAATGTTATGTAATGGGAGCTTATGTTATATATTAGAGGTAAAATATAAAAAAAAATTGAAAATATAAAATACATACTTTTTTTTAAAATCAGACAGATATGGAAATATGCTTGTTTTTATAAAAATTAAGTTAAATTTATATATTTAAGTTTTCTTGCATAGCAAGATTACTTACTGTTATCTCATATCTCATATATATATTATTCTTATTATAGCCAATTTTACCGCCCTAACTCCTCCCACAGCTTTTACACTACATGGACAAGTAATATACCGAAACGTTCAGATTGTTCCCGATTGGTGTGCTATTACTTTGTGCAACATTTCGCCGAATGGTTCACAAAATATTGTAGTTTTTGCGGCGAAATTTGTCCCATAGGAATGAATGGTGAATGTTAAAAAATACAGCGGGAAAAAAGCTGACAAAAGCTGACAACTCCATGATCAGCCAAAACATTATGACCTCCCCATGATCAGCCATGATCAGCCAGTTTTAATGGGGGCAGTTTTTGTTGGGAGCAATAGGATTGGGGCAATTTTGACAGTGCCGTTTTTCATGGGGCAGTAGGATGGAGCAGTTTTGATGGGGGCATTTTTTGATGGGACAGTTTTTGATGGAGCAGTTTTTGATGAGGCAATTTTGATGGTGCAGTTTTTTAAGGGCAATAGGATGGGAAAATGTTGATGGTGCAGGTTTTGACGGGGCAGTTTTTGAAGGGGCAATAGAATGGGGCAATTTGAATTTAGAAATTGGATTAAAGGATTAGTGCTGAAAAACACGTTTTGATAGATAAAACGTACATTTTATATACATCTATATAGATCAGACCAAAATGACGGACAAATGAGGAGGTATGAGGGACAGAGGGACATTGCTCCAAATCAGGGACAGTCCCTCGAAATTAGGGACAGTTGGGAGCTGGGTTGCAAAGGAAACTCAACCTCCCATAGCCCGGAGTGCATACCATCCAGATGTAATACATTCCCTGCACTGCGTGAGTACCTCCTCCTCAGGCTGGGTTCACACCTATGCGGGTTGCAGTTAATTTGTTTTCTTGGTGCATTCTGCCTTTTTGACAATTTTTTAAAATGTGTTTTTGATGCATTTTGCATCTTTTGGTAGTCGTCTGTTGTCATGCAGGAGAAATCAGCAAAAATGCAGCGAAAATGCATCAAAAACGCAAGCACTGCATTTCTTACACGTTTCTGCTGCATTTCCATTAAAGTCTATGGTACCAAAAATGCAACCTGCTGTGGGCATAAAAGTCCCTGACCCTTTTCAGAAAAACACACCGGTTGAAAACGCACAGATGTGAACGTGACTCATAGGAAATCATGTTAAATGGACTGTAGTGCATTTCTGCAAAACTTGAAAACGCACTGATGTGAGGCAGGCCTCACTGATGACTTTTACTTCTTTCCATACATTAGAGTCACCTAACATTTCCAATGGTGGAGAATTTCAGGAGTAGGGATGAGCCGAACACCCCTGGGTTCGGTTCGCACCAGAACCTGCGAACAGACCAAAAGTTTGTGTGAACTTTAGAACCCTGTTAAAGTCTATGGGATTCGAATGTTTGAAATCTAAAGTACAAATTTTAAAGGCTAATATGCAAGTTATTGTCCTAAAAAGTGTTTGGGGACCCGGGTCCTGCCCCAAGGGAGTGTTTGGGGACCTGGGTCCTGCCCCAGGGGACATGTATCAATGCAAAAAAAGTTGTAAAAACTCATGTTTTTTCAGGAGCAGTGATTTTAATAATGCTTAAAGTGAAACAATAAAATCGAAATATTCCTTTAAATTTCGTACCTAGGGGGGTGTCTAGTATGCCTGTAAAGTAGTGCTTGTTTCCTGTGCTTAGAACTGTCCCTGCACAAAATGTAATTTCTGAAGGAAAAAGGTCATTTAAAATCACTCACCTTCGGGTCTGGTATGAATATTAAGGGGAACCCTGCATCAAATTAAAATAAAACGATGTGGGATTCCCCCCAAATATCCATTCCAGACCCTTCAGGTCTGGTATGGATTTCAAGGGGAAATCCACCCCAATTTTTTTTTTAAAATGCAGTGGACCCCCACACATTATTTTTTATGAATGACTTTTCTCTGTATTGCCGGGAGTGGACAATTCATTATAGCCACGAGTGATTTTAAATTACTTTTTTTCCTTCAGAAATGACACTTTGTGCAGGGACAGTTCTAAGCATGGGAAACGAGCGCTACTTTACAGGCAAACTTTTATTGTTTCACTTAAAGGAATTATTAAAATCACTGCTGCCAAAAAAACTGCAGTTTTTAAAACTTTTTTTTGCATTGATACATGTCCCCTGGGGCAGGACCCAGGTCCCCAAACACTTTTTATTACAATAACTTGCATATTAGCCTTTAAAATTAGCACTTTATATTTCAAATGTTCGAGTCCCATAGACTTTATTAGGGTTCTAAAGCTCACACGAACTTGCCGCGAACACCCCAAATAGTTTGCTGTTCGGCGAACAGGCAATGTTCGAGTCGAACATGAGTTCGACTCGAACTCGAAGCTCATCCCTAGCCATGATTGTCGCTCTAGTCGTAGAGCCTGCTGGGTATGTGACACCCAGGTCCCAAAGGGCAAATCATTATGCAATCGATGCTATGCCCGGGCGGTTGGTGAAAAAGAGACAGAAGATCGGCGCATCGAGTCTCTAGTTGAACGTGTGGTGCAAAGGTCCTTAAAAGAGGAGGACACGTCTCACACGCATATTCAAGCCAGAGCCACTGGGTCTGGCTTTATGGTCGACGAGGTCCATGAGGATCCAGGCCCTTCCCAACCTCGCGCTTCCTCCCAGACAGTCCCGGAGGGCGACCCGGAAAGCGATGAGGACAATCTGGAGTTCGACTTCGCCCAAGTAACCCCACTTATTAAGGCTGTTAAAGAAGCACTTTTGTGGGAAGACCTATCCTCTTCCCCAGCTAAACAGATAAAGTATTTCAAACGACTGGGGAAAGAATGCCCAAGCTTTCCATTATTGACTGAACTGAAGGGCATCTTTGAAGAGGAATGGAGTAAGGTAGACAAGAAGTCATCTATGACTAACAAGGCTTCCCGATTGTACCTGTTCAAAGCGTATGATTTAAAATATCTAGAAAACATTCCTTCGGTAGATGCGGCAGTAATGCGGCTGGCCAAGCACGTTACGCTGCCTTTGGCTGATTCAGTATCTTTCAAGGACGGTCTTGACAGGAGAATGGATCAAGATCTGAAAATAATCTACGGTTTGGCTGGTACAGCCTGCAAACCTGCCCTAGCGTTGGCAGCCCTATCCAAAGCAATGGAAGTTTGGACAGAGAATGTAGACTCTTTTCTGATGGGTGTTTCTGAAGAACTGGCTGGGAGCTCTGCAACGGCAGAGTTAAAGCTAGCGGTGGCCTTCTTGGGAGAGACATCCGTTGATTTAATCCACCTATTGGCAAGAATTATGCTGTCTTCAGTAACAGCAAAACGGGCCCTATGGTTGCGCCCTTGGGTCGCCGACCCATCTTCTAAACAAAATTGGTGTAAAATTCCCTTTGAGGGGCCGTCTCTATTTGGCAACAAACTGGACGACGCCATTTCTAGAGCTACAGGGGTAAATCAGGTTTACTCCTCCAGGATAGACGCCAATCAGGAAGGAAGAGACCTCAGTTTAGAAGGCGTAGCCCAGACCGTGCAAGGGAGGCTCGCGCCTACAGACCTGACGGGAACTTCAGAAGAAACTGGAGTAGAGGCCAGACGTCCTTCCGTAAGCCAGCATCTACAAGCCAGGCGTCCGGTGGACGCGAACAGGGGAAGTCCTTTTGAGATAACGCCCGCCCAGGCGGATCAAGTAGGGGCACGACTACTCCTCTTTCGGTACGTCTGGGCGGCCTCGATCACGGATTCCTGGGTCATCAGGACGGGGTCGTCGGGCCATGTTTGGTCCTTCTTAAGCACTCCCCCTCCCAGGTTCATCTCTACCCTACTCCCAAAGTCAGCGGAGCAAAGGCAAGTTCTTCTGTCCTTCATGGACCTGCTAAAATCCCAAGGGGCAGTCAGACGCGTCCCAAAGGATGAACAGTTTCATGGGGTCTACTCCCCCCTCTTCTTGGTGCAAAAGAAAAACAGTTCATGGCGCCCAGTCATAGACCTAACCTACCTGAACAGGTTCATAAAACACGGGAGATTCAAGATGGAATCCATGTCTACAATTCAACAAGCCATACAACCAGGCGATTGGATGATCTCGATAGATCTAAAGGACGCCTATTTCCATGTGCGAGTGGCAGTAGAGCTTCAGGAATACCTCAGGTTCCACATGGGGCAGGAGCACCTTCAATTTGTTTGCCTACCCTTCGAGTTGACAACCTCCCCACAAGTCTTTACCAAGACCCTATTGGCAGTCGTGGCCCCTTATCAGGCTGAAGAAGGTACGCCTCTATCACTATCTGGACGACCTTCTTGTCCTGTCCCAAGACAGAGCCCATCTCTTGGTGCAAAGGGATCAGGTAATCTCAATCCTGTCCAAGTTCGGTTGGCTTCTGAATCTAGGAAAGAGCCATCTGGAGCCAACACAACGCTTGATATACCTGGTAGCTCAGTTCGACACAGTAGAGCAGGGGTGCCCAACCAGTGGCCTGGGGGCCACATATGGCCCGCGGAGACCTCTGATGTGGCCCGCGACCTCCTGCTCTGGGATGGAATAGAATTCTGTTATTAAAGGTCAGTTTATTACTAAAATCACAGTGTGTATATATGGGCATATCTGTTCTGTAGTGGTTACTGGGCTGCTTTCAAACTGATCGGCAGGTGCAGAGCAGTTCACCTGCGGGTTACCTGCACTGAGCCATGGACTTCTGTTATTACCTGCAAGGTTGGTGAGCTTTCTGAAAGTGCACCAAACCTGCAAAATATAATAGAAGTATATTGCAAAGTGCAGGAAAGCCAAAGGAGGATACACTGCGGTGCTGGTAAACCGCAGCGCATCAGTGTGAAAGCAGCCTTGGGCCCCTTTCACGTGGTCAGTCCGACCAATTGTAGTGGTAGACATAAACCGACTTGTGTCATACATCCAATCCGATCTGCTAAAAAAAAAAAAATAGTGGGCTGTGTCCGTGTCCGCTCTGCATATGCAGAGCAGACACAGACATGCCATCCACCCGCTCCGCTCATTGTGGCCCGCGACCGGTTACCAAGTCGCTTAAGTGGCCCTCGCTCTTCAAAAGGTTGGGCAGCCCTGCAGTAGAGGAAACCATCTCTCTCCCATTAGAGAAGATTCCTTTAGTTCAGGAGAGGATCTCACAGGCCCTGGACGCTCGTCGTCTGAAGGCTTCGCAGTGCCTAAAAATTATCGGCACGATGGTTTCAACATCCCCCATGGTGAAGTGGGCATTGTGGAGGTTACGTCCCTTCCAATTCGGCTTTCTCGAGCAATGGAAATCAGGGAACAAAAGCCAACGGATTCTCATCTCATCGTCTATGAGGAGCAGCCTCTTCTGGTGGCTTCAACAGAAGAACCTGCTAAATTGTCACTCCCTTGCTCCAGTCTCTTGGGTCACAGTGACGACAGATGCCAGTGGTTCCGGCTGGGGGGGCACGTTGCGGCACATAAATGGCACAAGGCAAGTGGGACGCCCGCTTCCACAACCCGGGCTCGAACGTCCTGGAGATTTGAGTGGCCTGGTGCGTCCTCCAATCCTTGTCCCAACTCTTGAAGGGGAAATCAGTGATGTTGAGGATGGACAACATCATGGCCTATGTCAAGAGGCAAGGAGGGACACAGAGTTCAACTCTTCTTTGAGAAGTCAAACCCATTTTAGGGTGGGCTCAGAAGAACTTGGCCAACCTGTCGGCTGTCTTTATCCCTGGGGCCCAGAACTCCCAGGCGGATTTTCTGTCACGCACCCAGATAGACATCAACGAGTGGTCTCTCCACGAGCAGTCCTTTCAGTGGATCCTGTCACTGGGGACCGATCCCCAAGTGGATCTCTTTGCTTCTCTGCACAACTCCAAGTTGAGGAAGTTCTATACGAGGGGTCATTGTGTTCAGGCAATCGGGACGGACGCCTTGACAGATCGGTGGAAATTCAAGAGGGCATATGCCCTTCCCCCGCCTTTTAGTAGTCCTCAGATTCCTACAGAGACTCCAAGCAGAGGCAGTCGAAGTAACAGTGGTGGCTCCCTACTGGCCAAACAGGCCGTGGTTCCCTCTTCTAGTCCAATTGAGTTATCGGGACCCAGTACCTCTACCAGTCAGACCGGATCTTCTCTCCGAAGGGCCATTCGTACACCCTTCCCCGGCTCTGATGAAGTTAACTGGTTCTTGAGAGGAAGAGGTTGGAAGCCCTAGGTTGCGCTCCTAAAGTGATCTCCACACTGATGAGTTCGAGAAGACCAAATACGAACAAAGTCTACGGAATAATTTGGGCAAAATTCGTGAAATTCTCTTTGACCTCAGGCACGTCATTTAAGAATGCGGAAGTACAGGACATCCTAAAGTTCCTCCAAATGGTGTTAGATCTTCCCCTATCTGTCAGTTATTTAAGAGTTCAAACTTCAGCCCTGTCTGCCTTTTCTGGGATCCCATGGGCAGTACATCCGCTAGTTAAACAGTTCTTCCGAGGAGCATCGAGGCTGAGGCCTCAAAGGAAGCCGAGATTCCCCAAGTGGGATCTCCCTCTAGTTCTTGACTTTCTGAGTGGACTCAATACAATGGATCCTTCTCCATCCTCCTTAAAGGACTTTTCGGCTAAAGTTGCCTTTCTAGTTGCCATCACCTCGGCTAAAAGAGTCTCGGAGATCGGGTCCCTTGGCCATAAAGAGCCATTTCTAACATTCTTCCCTGACAGAGTCGTGTTGATACCAATGCTGGGTTCAAATCCAAAAGTTTCGTCTGTATTTTATGTCAACCAAGAAATCGTCCTCCCTACTTTCAAATCCTCGGAATCCGAAGAAGTTCACCCTTTGGACTTAGGCAAAATCCTTACTGAATACCTTCAAGAGACATCTGCCTTCAGACGTTCTGATCATTTGTTTATCCTACACTCGGGCAGTAATAGAGGAAAGAAGGCCTCTTCAAGGACGATCGCGGCTTGGATCATTCACGCAATACAGCAGGCTTATAAGGCTAAGGCTTATAAGGCTAAGGGCTTGGCTCCCCCGCAGGCGGTGACTGCACATTCTACCAGATTCTTCCTGGGCAGCAGCTCATCATGTGGCCCCGGATGTCATCTGTAAAGCGGCCTCTTGGTCCTCCATAAATACCTTTATGTCACACTATTGTGTTGAACCTGCTTCTCTTTCCTCATTGAATTTTGGTCTTTCAATCCTGTGGGCCGACAGGACAAATTAAACTATTTTTTGTTCAAGCATACCCACCCGTGTGACATGGCTAGTTATTTCCCACACGTAGGCTGCCATGGAGTCTGTCAGGAAAAGGGAAAATGTATTATCATATACTTACTGTAATTTTCCTTTCCTGATGGACTCCATGGCAGACGGAGTACCCTCCCTGTAAGCATGGAGTTGGCTAGTTACGGAACACCAGTACTGAGGGTGAGCAAAGCTTTATGGGTATGGGCAGTGGCGTATCTAGGGTATGGCAGCCATGGCAAGTGCCATAGGCGCCACATGAAGGGGTCGCTGTTGAGTGCCTGGGCAGCAAGGCACTTACCAGGGTCCGAGGGTCTCTTCTTCTGTCCTCCCGAGCATAGGCAGGATCTCCTTTTCAGCACCTTTGCTAATGGACAATGGCAGCGCTATCCCTTCTGCGTTCAGCCACAGCCCTCCCCTGTTCTCCCAGGCTCTCCCATGTCATATGGTCGGATTGGCAGCACACAAAGAAGGAGGAACATCAGTTTCTCCCTCTCCTCTGTGAAAACTGAAGCCTTAAGTCAGTGGTTCTCAACCTTCCTAGTGCCGTGACCCCTTGATAAAATTTCCTAAGTCGTGGGGACCCCTAACAGTAAAATTATTTTCGTATCGTGGGTTGTCAGCACCCGGGGCAAGACAAGTAATTTTCACCCCTAACCCACAGACATTTAGCTCTCCCTGAGTCCCTTCCACTTGTACAGTATTAAAACCCCGTATGGTACATTTTCGGATGTACTACTCTCTTTGTTCTCCTTTCTTTACCTTTTATCTCTCTCTATCCAAATTTCTTGTTTTTTTCGCCCATCCCTCTCTCTAGCCGTCTTTCTTGTTCTTTTTCTCCCTTTTTCTTTGTTCCACCCCTCTTTTCCTCTCTCTTCCATGTATCTTTATTTTTATTCATTCTCTTACTCCTTGGTGGGATGAGTGGATTAGGTGCTCTTGAACAAGGTCACCTGCTGATCTGAGAACTGTTGTGAGGACTTTTAATGGCAACTATAATCACAGGTAGTGTTACTCACTGTGCCTCCAACTTTGTGGCATCTCATAGCAGTGGCACCTGTGCCAGAATCGGGAGATAGGGTCTCCTCCAGCCCCTCCCACTTCACATTCCTCACCAGTCAGCTGACCTCTAGCCTCTCCCCCCACCCATGCCGTGAACTGAATGGGCGGCTGCGAAGAGGCTGAGTGGGAGGCAACGGGCTCCAGGGACAGCCCAGCTGGGCGGCCAGAAAAAGCAGAGAGAGTGGTGCGGGCTTCAAGAACAGCCCAGGATTCAGGGACCCCTGGCAAATCATAATTTGACCCCCGAGGGGGTCCTGACCCCCAGGTTGGGAACCACTGCCTTAAGTGATGAAGATTTTATCACTTCCAGTATTGGTTCTGCATTTACCTGGCCTTGGAGGGCAGAGGAGGTATCAGGGGTCTAATAAACCTCAGATTTCTCCATAAAGAGGATATGTCACTACCCAAGGTATCACAAGGGATGATAAATATCACTAGTTTTGTTAGCTGTTTTTTTTGTTAAAGTTATCTGAAAGATGGGTTTCAAATGTTTCGACATGGGCGCAGTTTCAGTGCTTGCCATAGGCGCTATTTTCACTAGATACGCCTCTGGGTATGGGGTCCTATAGCGTTGGAGAGGAGGCGGGATTAACCCACACTTAGGCTGCCATGGAGTCCATCAGGAAAGGAAAATTACGGTAAGTATATGATAATACATTTTCCCTTTTATACATTGCATGGAATGATAGAGTGAAGTAAGATGCAATATATTAGTTTGCCACTAGATGGAAGCCTATGACAACTTTTGTAGTTGCTCACTTGGCATGCATTTTCAAAGGCATAGGACTTTGGATAATGTAAAAATCTGCTGACGTCTTTTTTGGCAACATGGATGAAACTCTCGCATAATGTAAGCAACCATTGACTAAAGCCGATACGTAAGCAATTGAAAAAGTAGAACCAATCAAGTAAATAGCTTTTTTAAACAGTTGGTTAGTAAAGTAAGTTCTAAATATGGTGGAAAATTGATTTTTCAAATACATTCATTTACATTGTACACCTCAAGGAAGAAGCATACAGTGTGTGCAGTGACTTGGTATTGCCCCATCTTTGCATTACACATGCATAATTACAGAATAGCACTTCCTTACATGATTTGGCTATACAATATCCAATTGATTCAATCTTAAAGGGAAATTCTACTCCATTAGAAGAATACAAAAACATACAGATACTGTATGTCTGTATCAGGTTTTTAGAGAACAGAAATAGATTGTGTGAGTTTAATAATCATGATTTTGGTACACAGCCTAACTGTGCTAAAAGGGACTCTAAATAAAAGTAAACCTGTTAGGCCCTGTACACACGATCAGTCCAAACCGATGAAAACAGACTGAAGTTCATTTTCATCGGTTCACAGACTGATGGTCTGATGTGCGTACACACTATCAGTTCAAAAACCGATCATGTCAGAACGCTGTGACGTAAAACACAACGACGTCCTGAAATAAACGAAGTTCAATGCTTCCATGCGTCGACTTGATTCTGAGCATGCGCAGGTTTGGAACCGATGCTTTTGCATACTAACCATTGGTTTTGACCGATGGTCAGGCGTCGGATTTTAAAGCAAGTTTTAAAACTTTGGACTGAAGGACAACAGACTGATGGGCCATACACACGGTCGGTTTGGACAGATGAAACTGAACTTCAGTCCGTTTTCATCAGTTTCGACTGAGTGTGTGTACGCGGCCTTAGAGGTGCCTTAACCACTTCAATACCAGACACTTTCACCCCCTTCCTGCCCAGGCCAATTTTCAACTTTTAGCGCTATCGCACCTTGAATGACAATTGCATGGTCATGCAACACTGTACCCATATGACATTTTAATATTTTTTTTCACATAAATATAGCTTTATTTTGGCAGTATTTAATCACCACTGGGTTTTTTTTTAATTATTTGCTAAATAAAGGAAAAAAAAATGTATAACATTTTGCAATAAATAATTGTTCTTCATAAATTTAGTTCAAACTGTATTCTGTTAATTTTTTTGTGTGAATATAACCCACATTAGCGTATAGTATTTTGTCTGTAGGAAAGTTATAGGGCCAGATTCAGATACCTCTGCCTATCTACAGGCAGGCCTAGCGTATCTCAGATACACTACACCGCCGTAACTATCAATGGCAAGTTCCTTATTCAGAAACTACTTACGCCGTAAGTTACGGCGGCGTAGTGTAACTGTGGTTGCGCAAGGCCGCGCAATTCAAATGTGGAAGATGGGGGCGTGATTCATGTAAATGAATCATGACCCCCACGTTAGTGCCGTTTTTTCTGAACGGCGCATGCGCCGTCCGTGGACGTATCCCAGTGCACATGCGCAAAATCACGTCGCTAGTTGTCAATGTAAACGACGTGAGCGTAACTTACGTTGAGCCCCATTCCCGAACGATTTATGCAAACGACGTAACCGACGTACAATTCGACGCTGTCCCGCCATCCATACTTAACATCGTCTGTAACGTTACGCCGGAATAACGCTTATGCAAACAACGTAAACTACGACAGCCGGCCGCAAGTACGTTCGGGAATCGCCGCAACTCCCTACTACTGCAACTATTATACAACGGTGTAACAGAATTACGCCACTCGTATATTAGCAGAATTCCAGCGTATCTTCTTTTCTGAATAGCAAAAAAAGATACGCCGGCTATTCTTAGTATTTACGCGGCCTATCTATTGATACGCCGACGTAAATACTATTTGAATCTGGCCCATAGAGTCCACAAACGATGCTATATATATCTGAAAATCAATTAATACTTATGTACTGATGTTTCTTGAGGCCCGAAAATGCAAGGGCCATACAAATACCCCAGTTTTTTGTTGTATTATATATATATATATATATATATATATATATATATATATATATATATATATATACTTTGTATTTTATATATATATATATATATATATATATATATATATATATATATATATATATATATATATATATATATATATATATATATATTTTGTATTTTATATATATATATATATATATATATATATAGATAGAGATTATATATATATATATATATAGATAGATATATAAATATATCTATATATATAAAATTACATACTGTCACCAGTGCAGTACATCATCATCATATAACTGGTGGATTAGGGACACTGACTGAAAAGAGTATGTAACAAATATTTATATTTTTAATATATTTTTTTCATCATTTTTTTTTTTTTAACACACCATGACCATAATAATACCATGTTACCATAGTAATACTGTACTACTCTGGGGAAGTGACCAGGATTTAAAAAAGAAAAAGAAAATGATTACACATTATGATTGCTTATACCTGTGAATTTCAATGTTATAAGCAACCAATTTTACTGAATAAAATGGATTCATTTAGTGTTTACTAATGTGGTTAACTGTGATTGGCCACAGCTAATCACATGGTACAGATAGGTTGTGAGTGGCTATGTCTGTACCATGTGATCACTGTGACCAATCACAGAGATAAACACAATAGTACACAATAGATGGCATGTTCAATTGTCATGTGATCTGCTGTGATTGGTCACACTGGTACACCGATTAACCATCTGCTATGTTCGCAGTGTCATATGACGTCCATCTGAAATGATGAATGGTAACATACTTGCAGCAGACTACAGTCCCCATGCTACACTTGATGGGCTGCTTCACACTAGAGTGGATTGTTTTTCAAAGGACAGTATACAGTAGTAGCTAACAGGTATTTAGAAAAAAAAAATGCACCACAACTGTGAGTCAAGCATTTGGCTTGTGGTTGCAGTGCATTCTCGTTGACTTCAATGGGGGAGTTTGACAGGCATTGCCAACTGTCAAAGTTGGCCAGCCAAGTTAAAATTGCTATGGCAGTGAAACAAAGCATAACGGACATGGTACTTGTACAGTCCCTACCCAGGTGTAATATTAGATATAGTAGTAATGTTAAAATTTAGATGTGGCTCTGTGGCTCAGCCGCCTGTTTTTACAGGGGGACGGGTCACATGACGGGTGGCACCCGCCTCACCCATATAAGTGCTATTACTGGCCCAAGCCACGTAATTCGCCGGGCTGTCTCTGGTGTTGCGTGCTCTCTGGATCCCAGACCTGGATGGATCTTCTCATCGCTGGACCCCGGCGGAGAGGAGATCACCCATCGCTGGATACCGACAACGTTGGAGCAGGGATCGAGAGTGGATTACCACCGCTGGATTTTTTTTCTTTTTTAATAAAGGACTTTTTCCACGGTGTGTGTGTTTTTTTTTTTACTATTATTTACACTTCCTTAGTGAATTGGTAGAGGTACAATGTACCCCATTACCAATTCACATGGGGGGGGGGCGGGATCTGGGGGTCCCCTTTGTTAAAGGGGTCTTCCAGAATCTGATAAGCCACCCACCCGCACAACCACTGGCCAGGGTTGTGGGGATGAGGCCCTTGTCCCCATCAACATGGGGACATCCTCCCCATGTTGAGGGCATGTGGCCTGGTACGGTTCAGGGGGGGATCTCTCGTCTCCCCCTCTTTTCTGCGGCCTGCCAGGTTACCCGTTTGGATAAGAGGTCTGGTGTGGATTTTTGGGGGAACTCCATGCCATTTTTTTTTAAAATTTGGGGTGGAGTTCCCCTTAAAATCTGAAGGTCTGGAATGGATATTTGGGGGGAACCCCACATCATTTTTTTTAATTGATGGTGGGGTTCCCCTTAATATCCATAAAATCTGAAGGCCTGGTAACTAAATTTGGGGGGACCCCCACACTTTTTTTTTTATGAATGAATTTTCTCTGAATTCCCAGGAGCCGACAATTCATTATACAATTCATTATAGCTGTAAATGATTTTAAATTACTTTTTTTTTTCCTTCAGAAATTACACTTTGTGTAGAAACAGTTCTTCTAAGCACGGAAAACATGCAATATTTCACAAGCATATTTTATACCCCCCCCCCCCCCAGGTACGACATTTAAAGGAATATTTCACTTTTATTGTTTCAGGGCAGGACCCAGGTCCCCAAACACTTTTTAGGACAATAACTTGCATATTAGCCTTTAAAATTAGCACTTTAGTTTTCAAACGTTTGAGTCCCATAGACTTTAACAGGGTTCTAAAGTTCACACAAACTTTTGGTCTGTCCGCAGGTTCTGGTGCGAACTGAACGGGGGTGTGTTCGGCTCATTCCTAGTTTTGAGACTGGGAAAGGAGAAGGACGTGCCCCTGGAAGAAGTCAGCGATTTGACAAAACGGCGTAGGGAGGAGCGGCGTGCTGAAGTCACCATTGTATACCTCGCTGCTATGCAGAATGACGGGCGGATAGTGAGAGCCAGCCGGTTTCAGCAACATTACACGCACTTTTTTATTCTTAAGCATGTGAGTGCAATCTGTTTTTTTTTTTTTTTTAATACAATAAATGTTATGTGACGTTATTACACCATACCAGCATCTTTCCTTTTTTGGGTCACCTCCAATGGGATTTTTGATTGAGTGAACAATGATGGAACGTATAGACGAATAACATACAGGAAGGTCCAGGAAATTCTATGCAGGGCTGCTAGCCACACACGCTTACGATCTCACTCATAGAGATCCATTTGAGCTGGTAAGCAGATAAGAGATAAGAGGTGGAGGTTTCATCTATCCTGCTCTTTGGCACGGTTTCCTTCGGATCTGTCTGGCACTGTTTTTTGAAATTTTATTCGATGTTCACGGGAACTGGACTCTTTATGGACTAATGATATTCACATATATTATGTTTTATTAAGTCACGGTGGTACATCTGCATAGATCATTTTGTGCACTTAATTTTGTGTTTGATTTATTTGGTTTTATTTACCCATTCACTTGAGCATTAGAAAATTATGCAGCGCAGCTAAATCCAACTGTTTTAAAGGAGAAGGATGGCTGATAATAGGCAGCACAGTGGTGTAGTGGTAAGCACTTTCACCTAGCAGCAAAAGGGTCGTTGGTTCAAATTCCGACCACGAAACCATCAGCCTGGAGTTTGCATGTTCTCCCTGTGTCTGCGTGGGTTTCCTCCAGTACTCTGGTTTCCTCCCACCCTCCAAAGACATGCTGGTAGGTTAATTGGATCCTGTCCAAATTGGCCCAGTATATATGTGTGTACGACTGCGTGTCCCAAGAGTGTCGAGATCCTACGGGGTAAATGACCGCACCAGCCAGGAAGACACTGGCTGCAAAAAGCGCCTAGAGGCGATTCAGTTTGCATGTGTAGCGCTATACAAATCACTCATTCATTCATTCATTCATTCATAATAAAGAAGGGGAAGGACAGGTAACACTGGGTCGGAAGGATGGCTGCTGTTGAGGGAGGAGGCATGGCTTGTGGGCAGAACCTAACCAGTGTACTAAAAGTGGAGTTCCAGCCAATTTTATATTTATTAAAAGCAACCTCTCCCATTGTCCAGCAATGCGGCCACCCAAACCCCTGGCTCTCTCTCTCTTGTCTCTTCCCGACACCGACATTACAAGCAGGGCAGATCCTGGGCGGTGCGAGGGGTGCTCTGCACCCCGGTGCCACAGATGGGGGGGGGGGGGCGCTGAGCGACCGAAGTGTCAGACTGCTCCGCTCCCTCCTCCTCTCCTTGAGTCACACACAGAGTCGGCAGCTGCTAGGGCATCGGGAGGTCACTGAAGCCGGGGTTGACTGTTCGTGAAGAAAAGATACACTGCCGCCGCCCCCTGCTCTCATCTAGTTTAGCAGCACAGGCGCACCATGACAGGCAGGCACAGCCCCCCCATATGAACTTTAGAGGCCGTTTACTGTGGCGGAATCAGGGTAGCACTTGCGGTCTGGCATTCCGCCAGTGTGGGGGGTCCCCACACCTCCCCTGTACCTCTGAGCTGGCTGGCATCTCCAACTATACAGGGGAGGGGATGGGAGGAGCCGCTCTGCGATGTCTGCGGGATGTCCCTTCATCCAGCACAGTTTACTTCCCGTGTCTCAGTGTGTACAATGGAGAGGGGAGGAGCCTCTGACCCGAGCAGGCTCTAAATTCAGTGCACAAGTTTGTCTCAATGCTTGTACACTCTGAGTCTTGCCGATACATGATCGGGTCAGGGGCTCCTCCCCTCTCCATTGTATACACTGAGACTCAGGAAGTGAACTGTGCTGGCTGGAGGGACATCCCGCAGACATCGCAGAGCTGCCGATCGGCCCTCCTGCCTCCTCCCTTGTAAAGTTGGCGATGCCAGCCATCACAAAGGAAAGAATGTAAAGAATGTGAAGGGCTGATGCTTATTGCATTTTTAGACTTCTCATGTAAGGTAAGCCCAACACTGCCCCCCCACCTGTGACACTGACCCCCCACTTGTGCCCCCACCTGTGACACTGGCCCCCTACTTGTGACACTAGCCCCCACCTGTTACACTGGCCTTCCACCTGTGGCCCCACCTGTGACACTGGCCCCCCTACCTGTTGCCCCACCTGTGACACTGCCCCCCACCTGTGGCCCCACCTGTGACACTGCCCCCCCACCTGTGGCCCCACCTGTGACACTGCCCCCCCCACCTGTGACACTGATCCCCGACCTGTGCCCCCACCTGTGACACTGGCCCCCCCCACCTGTGACACTGGCCCCCCCACCTGTGACACTGGCCCCCCCCACCTGTGACACTGAACCCCCACCTGTGACACTGAACCCCCACCTGTGACACTGCCCCCCCCACCTGTGACAATGACCCCCCCACCTGTGCCCCCAACTGTGACACTGGCCCCCACCACCTGTGACACTGAACCCCCACCTGTGACACTGAACCCCCACCTATGACACTGAATCCCCACCTGTGACACTGACCCCCCACCTGTGACACTTCCCCCCACTTGTGCCCCCACCTGTGACACTGGCCCCCCACTTGTGACACTAGCCCCCACCTGTTACACTGGCCTTCCACCTGTGGCCCCACCTGTGACACTGGCCCCCCTACCTGTTGCCCCACCTGTGACACTGCCCCCCACCTGTGGCCCCACCTGTGACACTGCCCCCCCACCTGTGGCCCCACCTGTGACACTGCCCCCCCACCTGTGACACTGATCCCCGACCTGTGCCCCCACCTGTGACACTGGCCCCCCCCACCTGTGACACTGGCCCCCCCACCTGTGACACTGGCCCCCCCCACCTGTGACACTGAACCCCCACCTGTGACACTGAACCCCCACCTGTGACACTGCCCCCCCACCTGTGACAATGACCCCCCCACCTGTGCCCCCAACTGTGACACTGGCCCCCACCACCTGTGACACTGAACCCCCACCTATGACACTGAATCCCCACTGTGACACTGACCCCCCACCTGTGACACTGACCCCCCCACCTGTGACACTTCACTGCTCCTTTTCTTTACACTGCCTCCATCATACTGCTTCTTCTCATTACACTGCCCCCATCGTACTGCTCCTTTTCGTCACATTGCCTACATCATACTGCTTCTTCTCGTCACACTGCCCCCATCGTATTGCTCCTTTTCGTCACACTGCTACCATCGTACTGCTCCTTTTCGTCACACTGCCTCCATCGTACTGCTTCTTCTCGTCACACCGACCCCATCGTACTGCTTCTTCTCGTCACACTGCCTCCATCATACTGCTTCTTCTCGTCACACTGCCCCCATCATACTGCTCTTTCTCGTCACACTGCCCTCATCATACTGCTCCTTCAACACTGTACCCATATGAAATTATCTTTTTTTTCTCCACACAAATAGAGCTTTCTTTTGGTGGCATTTGATAACCACAGATTTTTTTGCAAAACAAATGAAAAAATAATGTTTTTTAAAAAAAAAGGTTTCTTAGTTTCTATTATAAAATTTGGCAAATAAGTAATTTTTCTCCTTCACTGATGTGGCTGCACTAATGGGCACTGATAGGTGGCATTGATGAGTACTGATGGGATGATTGAACACAGCTGATCACATGGGAAAGGGCTGCTGTGATTTGCCCTTTACTGTGATCTGTGAACTCTGCTGACTCTGATGTAAGAGGGGCACTGAGAACCTTGATTGTAAGGCGGAAATGTTGGGGACTTTGATGTAAAGGGGAATTCCATTGTGGAAGGGAGGGTGTGTTGGGAGGACAGTGGGGGGCACCAAAATACACCTTTGCCTGTGTAGACAAAAATCCTTGCACCAGCCCTGGTCACACATACCGCACTTAGCTTTCTGAAATGCCCTGCGGTGCTATAACAAAGTCCCGCCTCCTAGACCGGGCTCCTGTAATAGTAGGCACACTGATCCAATGCTGTGAAATTGAATCAGTGTGACGTGTATCATAGGAGCCTGCGAGTTTGAATCCAAGCTCTGTGACAGCAGGAGATTGCTGCTCTGTGTGATCAATCTAAGGACACTGTTAGGCTGCAATTGGTGGGCACTGGTATACTAGTAGGCTGCAATTGGTGGACACTGACAAGGCTGAAATTGGTGGGTACTGATAAGGCTGCAATTGATGGGCACTGGTAAGGCTGCATTTGATGGGCACTGATGAGGCTGCACTGATGCATTGATCTCTTGTATCACTTCTGCAGTCTCTGACCATTCATTGTATCATGTCTGCAGTCTCTGACCATCTCCTGTAGTATGTCTGGGGGCTCTTTCTAACAGAGGCCCTCTCTGTGTTCATTAGAGAGACCCCCCCCCTCTAGGTCCCATTAGAGTAGTCTGCTTCTCTTCCTGTATTTTGGTAATTGTTAAGAGATGGTGGGAGGATCCCAGGTTAACAAAGACTACTTAGAGGAGCATCTCTGTGAGTCGTTGCCATAGAAACATTTGTAAAGAAGGGGAGGGGGCGCCAAAAATATTTCTGCACCCAGGCGCCTGTGACCCTAGGATCGGCCCTGATTACAAGTGTAGACACCCGGCTGTGACAGCTTACAGGCTGAGATGCAGGCAAGAGCTTAGACTCAATAGGGCACGCAGGTAGGAAAAGCAAGCAGGAAAAGGAGGTCCGTGGTTCAGTGAGAACATGCACAAAGGAAAAGGGTGGCTAAATTAAAGGAGGGCTCACCTTTCCATATGGATGAAATTACAATGTTATACTAATCCAAGAGGACAAAGAAAGGAAAACACTTAAGAAAACAAAGCAAGATTAAGAAGGAAATATGAGGAGCACAAGTGGCTACTTACTTATCTCTGGAGAAAGAGCTGAAAATGCTCTTGCAAAGTGCGGTTTCGTACACCACGTTCGACGGCACTCTGTTCCATTGAAGCTCCCGTCTCATAACTTGCTTCTGAGCATGCGCAGGTTTAAAAACGTAGTTTTAAACGTCGTTTTGCCCACACACGATCATTTTTTGTGAAACAAAAGACGACCTTCTGAAAAACGACATAAAAAATTGAAGCATGTTCGAATTTTTTTTTGGTCGTTTTTTCAGGAGACATAAAACAATGTTTTGCCCACACACAATCATTTTAAATGACGTTTTTTAAAACGTCGTTTTATTTCATCACAAAAAACGAGCGTGTGTACGCGCATTATGCCACGTACACACGATAATTTTTCGGCATGAAAAAAAACGTTGTTTTTCAAAAATGTCATTTAAAATGATTGTGTGTGGGCTTCACATAATTTTTCAGGTTCTGAACAACGACAAAAAAAAAAAAATTTGAACATGCTGCATTTTTTAACGTCGTTTTAAATTATGTAGTTTTTCGGATTGTAAAAAATGATCGTGTGTGGGCTAAAAAGACGTAAAAAAACCTGCACATGTTTAGAAGCAAGTTATGAGACGGGAGTGCTCGTTCTGGTAAAACTACCGTTAATAATGGAGTAAGCACATTCATCACGCTGTAACAGCGCGAATCGTCTTTTACTAACACGGAATCAGCTAAAGCAGCCCAAAGGCAAATGGAACTTCCCCTTTATAGTGCCATCATACGTGTTGTACGTCACCGCGCTTTGCTAGATAATTTTTTTTAAACGATGGTGTGTGGGCAACATCGTTTTAATGATGAAGTTGGGAAAACTTTGTTTTTTCGACATTCTGAAAAACTATTTTTTTTTATAATGCTGAAAAATGATCATGTGTACGTGGCATCAGGATGATGTGGACCTTTGTAATACAATTTATGCTGTACAGAAATGTTTCTAAATTCCCTCTAACCTGCATCTGACCTCTTAGCTACATCAAGCTTTTGTATTTTTGTTACCATGTGTGGAGAAAAAGAGTTTTAAGGCTCCATTCATACCTAGGCATTTTTACACCTGTTTTTACACGCTACAATACGCCGGAGGGTCGAAATTGCATTGTTCTCTATGGAGACTGTTCACATCTCCTAACGCAGAACACTCTACGTCGATAGAACGCCAAATTTTAAACAAGTCGAGTGGCTTCGGCATTCCGCATAGCCGACAATACGCGGTTAAAAACGACGCGTTTTGTCGCCGCAAATCGCGGGACAAAACGCCTATTTTTTGTCGCCGCAAATTGCAGTACTTACACCGCAAATCGCCTACGCTAAGGTGTGAATGCAGCCTAAGGGTCCATTCACACTAACTGCAGCATTACAACAAAGCAGGCAGTGCGGGGCAGGCAGTGCTGATGCACCAATCCTGGTACTTTGCACTTATTTTTTAAACAAACAATTCATAAAGTTCTGTTGGCCAGCATGCAGTGACTGTGCTGCACTGGAAAAAGTTACATGCAGTACTTTTTTTCAGAGCACACTGCCTGCTCAACACTGCAACACAGTGCTGTGAACTGGCCACATCAGAGAGAAGGCATTTTGCCTTGTCCTGCAGTGGGGGTACGGTGGGACTGTGTTGCAATAGCAGCCCCACCACACTCGTATAATTATTTCCCTACTGAGAATACAGTAAAAAAAAACAAGAATGATCAAAGTAGGGGAAATATAAAATGTTTGAGATGGGACACATATTAGCATAAGTATTTAGGCATAGGACACACCCTCTGCCACGCAAAGCTGTCCAGATGGCACAGAACCCTGATTACCTGACTCCACCCAAATAAATAGGCTCCCCCAGCATGTCAATGGACTTAAAGAAACCCTTGCCTATTGGCTGAGACATCTCATCCATTCATGAGCTGTCCTTGCTATGCCCTTGTCTATCGCTTGTCACCAGCTACAATGCCACCTAGTGACAGAAGAAAGAAGTGCAGCAAATCTAGAATTAGGGGGAAATCAGTGCATCTCCTAACAATTAGCAAGGACAAATACTACCTGGCAAACTAAATTTGTTAGCAACCCTGTCTAAACACCAGGATGCTACACAAGTATGCATCGCACACTTAAAAATTAAAGCAATGTTATCTCATAGTTTGACATTCTTCTTGGCACAGGCCCATGCTCCCTGTCACTGCCTCATTAGTACTTCTGCTACCTTTTCCACTGCTTATAGAAGACAGGAAGAAGATGTCTATTATGCCGCGTACACACGATGGGTTTGTCTGATGAAAACTGTCTGATGGACCGTTTTCATCAGACGAACCGATCGTGTGTGGGCCCCATCGGTTATTTATCCATAGGTTAAAAAAATAGAAACTTGTTTTAAAATTATCTGATGGTTAAAAAAAAATTGAAAAAAACGATCGTCTGTGGGCACGTCCATCGGTTAAAAATCCACGCATGCTCAGAATCAAGTCGACGTATGCTTGGAAGCATTGAACTTAATTTTTCTCAGCACGTCGTGTTTAATGTCACCGCGTTCTGACACGATCGTTTTTTTTAACTGATGGTGTGTAGGCACCACTGATGAAAGTCAGCTTCATCGGATATCTGATGAAAAAATCCATCAGAACGTTTTAATTAGATGATCCGATCGTATAAGTCAGTTAACCGGCATAAGTCGGTTAAAAGTTGAATTGTGATTTTACTGCAACAAATTGTATTGTAAAATATGCTTCTCTTACCACCAAATAAAATGTTTTTCCTAACTGTATGAGTCATTTGTTTAAGTTACCACACCTAAGGCTTCAATGTGTTCTCTTGTTTCTGAAGTTTGTTTAAAAGTGTCATATTTGGCAACACTCTAATGCCCGACAGAGCATGCAACCAGGGCCCGGCGCTCAGGGGGGGCCCGGGCAGCCTCATAGACAATGCAGAATAAAAAAAAAAAAAAAATGTTTCTTCTAAATTACACCCCTGCTAGCTTAGTGGGGGGGGGGGGGTGTATTGTTGCTATTTTTCAGGCCCCTCCTCTCTGATTATGTGGCGATGGGAGACTGGAAGTGGAGGGACTTTTTTTTATTTTTCGGGCGCATGTGCAGTAAATACCGCACCCGCTCTGCTGCTTAGAGTCCCGGGCGCCAGCCTGCTGCTGCCCATTTCCTTCCCTGTCGGAGTGATCTTGCTTTTTGTTAATGAATATATGATTTTTATAAAATTTCGATGATGTATCTAGTATAATCATGTTAATATTGTGGGGATTCATTAGGCAAAAAAAAAAAAAAACATATACACAGGCAATGTAAAAGCATAGGATTTAATTATATTGGCTATTTCACCTAAGCGTGGTTGATAGTATTATAAGAATTAGGCCTCATTTCCACTGGCGTTTTTACAGCCACGTTTTTTACAGCTTAAAAACGCCTGGAGCTTTAAAAACGTGCGGCCGCGTTTTTGAGCGTTTTTGCGCGTTTTTAAGCGTTTTTTTATGTCTGCCGTTTTTACAGCTCTATTGCTGGAGCTTCAGAACGCACTGGCCCCGCGTTTTTTTTGCAGCTTAGCTATCTACAGCTCAAAAACGTCATGGTGGGCATGATGCCATAGACTAACATGGACAGGCGTTTTTAAGCTGCAAAAAACGCTCAGAAAAGTGGCTGTAAAAACGCCAGTGGAAATGAGGCCTTAGGGTTTTCCCGATACCACTTTTTTAGGACCGAGTACAAGTACCGATACTTTTTTTCAAGTAGTCGCCGATACCGAATACCGATACTTTTTTTAAATGTGTCCCCAAAGGCAGCCATGTCCCCCACATATGCAGCCATGTCCCTCCAGCCTTGTCCCCCACATATGCAGACATGTCCCTCCAGCCATGTGTCCCACATATGCAGACATGTCCCTCCAGCCATGTGTCCCACATATTGCAGCCATGTCCCCCACATATTGCAGCCATGTCCCCCCACATATTGCAGCCATGTCCCCCCACATAGTGCAGCCATGTCCCCCATATACAGCCATGTCCCCCATACAGTATACAGCCATGTCCCCCACATATTGCCATGTCCCCCATATACAGCCATGTCCCCCACATATGCAGCCATGTCCCCCACATATGCAGCCATGTTCTCCATATACAGCCATGTCCCCCATATGCAGCCATGTCCCCATATGCAGCCATGTCCCTCACATACAGCCATGTCCTCCATATACAGCCATGTCCCCCTACCTGATTATGATGATGCCGCCGTTAATACAAAGCCGCTGCCGCGAACATTACACGCACCTTTAGTTTTTCAATAGCTGTTTACCGCGCGCTCTGTGTAAAGGAGACTCCCTCTTGCTCGGGATTGGACAGATCCGTCCAATCCCGAGCAAGGGGGAGTGTCCTTTACACAGGGCGCGCAGTAAACAGCTATTCAAACTAAAGGTGCGTGTAATGTTCGGGGCGGCGACTTTGTATTAACGGCGGTGGGGTTGGCTTTGCACATACGGCGGCGGCAGCGCGGGGGGTGACGGCGGCGGGGGGGGGGCAATATTATTTTTGGGTATCGGGGGTATTTGCGGGAGTACAAGTACTCCCACAAATACTTGGAATCGGTCCCGATACCGATACTGGTATCGGTATCAGGACAACCCTAATAAGAATATACACCATCTACAGTATAAGGCCCCGTACACACAGCCGAGAACCTAGACGGGCGGAACACATCGTTCCTCCCGTCGAGGTTCTCGGCCGGCCGTCAGATTCGGCGACCAGCCCGTCGGGAAAGGCGACCAGCCATTCATCCCGACGGGCCGTCGAGCAAATAGAGAACCTGCTCTCTATTTGCTCGATGGGTTTCCCGACGGGCTGGGCTTGGCGAGGTTCTCGCTGGTTTCTGCCGAGAACCTCGGCCGTGTGTACGGGGCTTAACACACAGGCAGTGTGTTATAGATGCTGATGATCTTAAAGAGGAAGTAAACCCTATTATTTCATTAAAAAAAAAATTAAAGCACCCTGCAAGGCATGGTATACTAGCTCATTATTAAGTACTTACCTGAGATCGAAGCCCTCACAGCGGTGCTCATTCATCTCCTCCATCGCCATCTCTGCATGATTCACTTCTGCATATCATGGCTCCGGCGTAGTGACTGGCCGGAGCCACAATGACGTCACTCCCGCTCATGCGCGCTGGTGCCGCCACTAACAGCATGATTGCCGCTAGTAACGACATGCTCAGTGCACCTGCGCGGCGTTGTCTATGGCACATGCGCCGTAGACATTGGTGTCTTTCTTTTGCAAATATCTCCTAAACCATGTAGGTTTAGGAAACATTTGTTTAATCTACAGGTAAGCGTAAATTAAGGCTTACCTGTAGGTGCAAGTGTTCTGTAAGAGTTTACAACTACGTTAACCTGCCTGTATTACTGTTTGTTATCAAGGCTTTCACATGGAGTGGAATCCACTTGTTCAGTGGGGGATCTGTCAGCTGATCCCCCGCTGAGCAGAGTGATGACAGGTCCGTGTCCACTCAGTTTATGCAGACACAGCCTGCTCTGCTTTAAGGGTAGCTGGTGTAAACAGATCAACTAACCATTTATACCCAACTGCCCTCCAATCCGATCTGCTAGACAGCGGGTTACAAATACCTTTCCATTTTGTTTAGAGAATCAGATTGGAGGTAGGTGGGTGTAAATGAACACAAGTCCGTTTAGATCCATCGCTCTATAGTAATAAATGGGGGGGGGGGTCAGATCAGGTCCGCCTATAAAATGGACAGGCAGGCCCTATCAGACCCGTCGTGTGAACCCACCCCCAGGTGGCAGGGTGGCACGGACAGGCTCGATCACATACATGTACATCATCCAGCCTGTTCCTACACTTTGTTTCAAGGTGCGGTCGAGGGAGGGGGCGGGGCCATGGATAGGGTTGCGGGTGGGGCTAAAGGGGGGGCCCCGTCAGGTAGGCTGTACAGGGCCCCATGATTTCTATCAGCGGCCCTGCATGCAACCCATGCTTTAATATGCCAGAGACCTCTTAAATCTACTTGGCTTGTTGTTTTCCTGCTTTTGACCATCCTTTAGGAACATCAGGAACCCTCTGGGAAAGGTGATGGACTGTTTGAGATTATAAAACACAAAAAGAGCAGGAGAAAATGAAGAATGCAACAACAAAAATCAGGAAAGAAGTACCAGGGACACACATACAAAGAAAGTTTTGCCTTTAGTTATACTTTAAATCCTTCCCCAGCCAACATCACCAGCATAAATTTCTCAATGATTGTCCAGTGGAAAATAAATAGTCAAAACCCACAACATTGGGCCAGATTCAGGTAGATGAGAGCATCTTTGCTCTGGAGTAACACTTCTCATTTACGTTACTCTGCCGAAATTTTAGGAGCAAGTGCTGTTATTCATGAAGCACTTGCTCCTAAAGTTGCGGCAGTGCATCGCAAATGAGCCGGCAGAATTCAAATTGGGCGGGTACGGGGCGTGTATTATTTAAACTATGCGCGATCCCGCGGCGAACGTACTGCGCATGCGTCGAGTGTCAATGCATCCCAGTGCGCATGCTCCAAATTCTGTCAGTGAACGTCAATGACGTCACATCCCCATTCATGAACGTTTTACGCAAGCGATGCGATTATTTTTTTTCCCGACGCGATGACGACGCCTATACTTAACATAGGATACTCCACTAGGGGGCTGCTTTATCTTCACGTCGCGTATCGCTTCCGGAAACGTCGTAAAGTCACTGCGTCGCGCCCAAAAAAGATCGTGAATTTCCGACTCCCGCTGATTAACATATTTTTCCAGCGTTAATCAGCGGGAACGCCCCCGGCGCCATTTTTAAGTTGAAGTAACGATGCGATGGCGAAATTCAATAACGCTGCTCGCATCTGAACTCCAACCCGGCGTTTCTTGTTTTCTGGTTACAGAAAACAAAAACGCCGGCTTAAAGCGACAGTTAGGCTGGAGTATCACAGATACTCCAGCCTAATTCTACCTAAATCTGGCCCATTGTATTTTCCTACACTATGGGCCAGATTCAGGAACAGTTAGGCTGGCGGATCGAGTGATCCGCCAGCCTAACTGTGACTTTGAGCCGGCGTTTCTGTTTTCTGTAACCAGAAAACAAGAAACGCCGGGTTGAAGTTCCGATGCGAGCAGCGTAACTGAGTTTCGCCATCGCATCGTTACTTCAACTTAAAAATGGCGCCGGGGGCGTTCCCGCCGATTTACGCTCAAAAAATATGTTAATGAGCGGAAATCGGCAATTCACGATCGAATTCCGGCGCGACGCAATGACGATACGACGTTTCCGGACGGGATACGCGGCGCATAGATATACCTACATGGGGTTGGAGTATCCTATGTTAGGTATAGGCGTCGTCATCGCGTCGGAAAAAAAAAAAAAAACGTCGCTTGCGTAAAACGGTCATGAATGGGAATGTGACGTCATTGACGTTCATTCACAGATTTTGGAGCATGCGCACGGGGATGTTTTGACACTCGACGCATGCGCAGTACGTTGGCGGCGGGATCGCGCGTAGTTAGCATACTACACGCCCCGTACCCGCCAAATTTGAATTCCGCCGGCTCATTTGTGATGCGCTGCCGCAACTTTAGGAGCAAGTGCTTCGTGAATGACAGCACTTGCTCCTAAAATTTCTGCAGCGCAACGCAAATGAGAAGCGTTACTCCAGAGCAAAGATGCTCTGGACTACCTGAATCTGGCCCTATCAAAAAATTCAAATGAGCCAAAGCCCCTGCACAGCCTGGGCCTAGGATCCAAGGGGCTCAACGGAGACAAAGGGATTGATTTAAAGAGAAGCTCCAGTCTCCTGTGTAAAAATTAAAAGCTAGCGGCTACAAAAACTGTAACTTCTAACTTTTAATAAACAGACACTCACCTGTCCCATAATGCAGTGCTGTGCTCACCCCCAGCCTGTTTTTCCTCCCGTCTTCTGTGCCCAGCATCTTAACTGTGGGCACCCACAAACTGTCACAGCCGGGTGCCCACTGCACATGCACAAACCATGCTGTGCATTGTGAATTGTTCCGCAGTCTTCTGTGATGTGTATGTGGGGCGGGTTAAACTTCTGCTCCGATCACCTAAATGAAAGGAGCAGAAATGGGAGCAAAATAGTAGTAGTAATGAAAATAATGAAACATTTTGTGATTATTTTTGGATTGTGAGAGAAACAAAATGTTACCCCAGCTCCACTGTCAATATAGAGGTCCACAGACTGTGATTTGGTGCTCTAGCCAGCACGTTAATGTCCCATAAATACAATACTTTAATCAAAAAGGGCTGGCAACTCAAATGCTCTTGAATAAAAGTCCTTTATTTGTTACAAAGGACTTTATTCAAGAGCATCTGAGTTGCCAGCCCTTTTTGATTAAAGTATTTTTGGATTGTGTTCCAAAAAAAGTAGCAACTTTTTACCACTATAATTTTAACTATGTACTTACTATGCCAGGCTTTCAGGAACCACACGAGTTAAAATTCATTCTGTATTGCTGTATTGATTAAGCTACTCCCAGCGCATTCTCTAGAATCCTCCAGAGCATGAAAAAAGCAATGCTAGTAAAATATAGTTTGCATCTATAGGGTAAAAAGCACATCCTCGCATGAAAGCCACTTTATTAACTTTTGCTGGCATGTGATTAAAAATGACATAATATAAAAAATATCCATCTAACATATACAGTATAATTTTTAATGATGCAAGAATATTTTGTTTGTTTGTTTTTATCGTTTCTGTTGCATGGTTTAATAATATCTTTTTATATCTTCCTTCTTCTGTGTATTCCCTCTGACTAATTCCAATTCTGCTTTATCCCTGTTGCACTACTTGTTGCACTACTTGACATTTCTCACGTATAATTTCAGGACTTTTCTTGTGCTGAACTGCAGCCACAATGTGGAATGTACTTTCTCAACCAAACAGTCACAAAAGCTCCCTAAAACGTTATATAACTTTTGTGTCCAGAGACACTAATGTTGCAATTTAACACAGGACAATCACAAACCAGCAGATTTCTTTGATGACCTCTTCTAGATCAGTCTTCCTCAACCTTTTAATCTCAGAGGTACCCCTGACCTTGGTCTCAGGGAACACCAGCTAAAATGAATTTAACTGGTCAGTGTAGAGAATGTCCCTTACATTGGGGGACAGTGGGAAGGATGCCCATTATATAGACAGCTGATAAGAATATGGGTCCATGCTGCTCTGCCAAGTGGTGTTTGTCCTGGAATTATGCTAGTACCACCAAATGGGAGGTCAATCAGCCACAGGCCAAGGAACCCCTAGAAACCTCTGGAGGAACCCTAGGGTTCCACAGAACCCTTATTAGGAATAACGGTTCTAGACGATTGTGCTTGGCACAGCAGAAACCCCAGTATGACTTTACAATTAGTGTAAATATGGTGAATTGACTGATCTCTTCACTCATGGCACAAGATTACATTTTTTTATATTAAAAAATATCTTCCTCTGACCCTGCCATTAAATACGTACTGCTGATTAGAAGAAACTCTACAGTAAAGTAAGCCTTACAATGTACACTCAGGCATTCTTTGTCCATCCTTTCAAGTTAGATGTTCTCAGCTCATATCTAATCATAATCAACATTCTATCTAAAGTACATAAAAGTTGCATTGGGTATAGCTAAAGGCTGTCTGAAAATGTCATAATGTATTCAGTGATATTTTTCTTCCCTTTTCAGTAACGGATTGAATGATCAGAATTGCAGACCACTTCACAATTCGCCTTCATTGTCATGGTAATAGCAAAAGTATTCTAAAACAAGTAACAAATCAATATTAAACAAGTCATTTCATGTGGAGTGTTTGAATCTATTTACATAGATTCCATTTTCCCTTCCTGTAATATCTCTGCAGTTTCACAGAAAAAAACTGAAATCTTAAACAGATTATAGAGTCAAAGATGGAAATTCAGTCTACATGTACTTGCAATCAAAAGCCACCCATTCCCTGCCTGAATGAACACTGCCCATGGGATTCAATGGACCCAAACTATTGCACAGGGAATGTTACTATGGCTCACACATACTGAGCAAACCTTCATGAAAGCATGCAGCCACCTATATACACATGATGTCACATGAGGTTAGAAGGGTTAAAAGTTTCATTAATAACTGCTTTTTTGAGTCCCCATTCCTCTACTACTTGCTAATAGCACCAGGACGAGTTTATACTTGCTGCCTCCTAGGCCAACTATTTTTTGCCACTCTGCTTTTATCTTAGATGACAGGCTAGCCTTACTATGGAAATAATAGGATCAGGTATTATAGCCAAGACCCACTGAAGCTCAGAGGTGGAGAGGCTGGATGTGACAGTTTACTCTGCTTCAGTACACTTAGGGGCTGATCTACTAAAGGCAAATAATGTGCACTTTGCAAAGAGCAGTTGCATTCTGCAAGGGCAGTTGCTTCAGAGCTTAGTAAATGAGGTAAAGCTTCACTTTGCAAAGAATACACAATCATATGCAAGAAAAATAAACAGCTTTTTTGCTTGCACATGATTGGATGACGGAAGTCAGCAGGGCTTCTGTTAATTTTAAGCTCTGGGTAACTGCTCTTACAGAGGGCAACTGCAAAGTACACATTATTTTTGTCTTTAGTAAATAAACTCCTTAGAATCAATGAAAGAGTAGGACAAACTGCCACCCTACATTGCTAGTATATTCGGACATGTAAGTGCATAGGAGTCCACTAAATACAGATATACAAAGGAGCCAGGAGCCAGCTGCATTGCTCTGGCAGTTAGGGAGGTGGTTTGAAACCCATTATACACAAGACATGGTGTGTGGGCCTGTGGGTGTCTGTGTGCTGCTCCTGAGAGCGCTGCTGCCCTAGGATATGGCCTATGTTGACCAAGAAGGAATCCAGCATCGAACACTGCAAATGCTATATCTTAGAAATTTAGGCCTATAGCTATAATGTCCAATCATTTAGACATGTGGAAATTGGAGCTTTGTAGACCAGACAGCTGAAATCTAGAGATATCTGGAGGCATTGAATGATTTTTCCCAATTCGACTACTAGCTGCGGGGAACAGGCAGATTAAAACTAGCCAATGAAGAGCAATAAGGCATATAAACTGACAGTACTAATACAATGTAGGTACCTTGTTATAACTTCAAACACCTGCATCTTTCTTTAAATCAATAATACCTTGAGATTAGGTAGTTAGGTCCAGCCTTTACATAGGCTTTAAAAAAGGAACAATGAAGTAACAGTTCAGATGTCTAAGACGAGACCATTTTCAATAATAATAAGACCAAGACCATTTCCAATAATTACTTATGCCTAGCAGTACTTTGTAGTATAAATCTCAGACCTGTTTACTGAAGCATATAGTTAAAATGTGATTGAATAAATATTAACTCCCCATCCCCTTGACGCTAAACCCTGTCCAACGTCATTGAAATTTTAAATAACAGACCCTCTATGGGGATAATATTGGCAATTTAATGTTAGGTGTGTGTGCGAGGCCTAACGTTTTTTTTTTTTTATCTTTTGGTCCATAAGGACTTTATTTAGTTTTCGAAAGGAATACAGAAATGTGGTGATGCGTGCTTACACAGCATCACCAACAGTCAAAATGTATCACAATACAATTTCTATAGAGTCTGAACAAGTGCCAGACATTAAACAAAAATAAATACAAGCAAACCAAAGATAGAGAGTGAACAGAGTCAGGTAGGGGTGTAGGGAGCATCACTCAAAACCAATATCTAGATCAGTGTTTTTCAACCTTTTTTGTGCCAAGGCACACTTTTTTCATGAAAAAAATCACGAGGCACACCACCATTAGAAAATGTTAAAAAAAATTAACTCTGTGCCTATATTGACTATATAAAATAATTCTCTTGAATAGGAATCAAATAAACACAAAGAAATTACTTTATAATCACTTTTTTTTTTTTATAATTGTTCATATTTCTGGTTACTTACTTAGTGCGAAACCTGGGTCTGTTTGGCTGAACACAAAGTTGATATTCTGGCAGGAATCGAAGAAAGACACACACGTAGCTCTTCGTCAACAGCTCTCAGTCTCTCTCTGTCTTTAGTTTTTATAGAAATCAGGCTTGAAAAGCTCATCTCATAGTAGCTGGATTTTGATGGCCACAGTGGCTACATTTTGATGGGCACAGTGGCTGCGTTTTGATGGGCACAGTAGCTGCATTTTGATGGGCACAGTAGCTGCATTTTGATGGGCACAGTGGCTGCATTTTGATGGGCACAGTGGCTGCATTTTGATGGGCACAGTGGCAGCATTTTGATGGGCACAGTGGCTGCATTTTGATGGGCACAGTGGCATCATTTTGATGGGCACAGTAGCTGCATTTTGATGGGCACAGTGGCTGCAGTTTGATGGGCACAGTGGCTGCATTTGGACAGGCACAGTGGCTACATTTGGACGGGCACAGTGGCTACATTTGGACGGGCACAGTGGCTGGATTTTGATGGGCACAGTGGCTGGATTTTGATGGGCATAGTGGCTGGATTTGATGGGCATAGTGGCTGGATTTTGATGGGCACAGTGGCTACATTTGGATGGGCACAGTGGATACATTTGGATGGGCACAGTGGCTGCGTTTGATGAACACAGTGGCTGTGTTTTTATGGGCACAGTAGCTGCATTTTGATGGGCACAGTAGCTGCATTTTGATAGGCATAGTGGCTGCATTTTGATGGGCACAGTGGCTGCATTTGGATGGGCACATTGGCTGCATTTGGATGGGCACATTGGCTACATTTGGACGGGCACATTGGCTACATTTGGACGGGCACAGTGGCTACATTTGGACGGGCACAGTGGCTACATTTGGACGGGCACAGTGGCTACATTTTGATGGGCACAGTAGCTGGATTTTGATAGGCACAGTGGCTACATTTGGATGGGCACAGTGGCTACATTTGGATGGGCACATTGGCTGGATTTTGATGGGCACAGTGGTTGCAGTTAATGGCACACAGTATGAATTACTACTTACACAGCCAGGTTAGGTGTAGTAGTCAGCAAGGGAGGCACTGCAATAGGCAAATTGCAATCATTCAGAGTCAGACAGTGACTGTCTGTCAGACCACCAGGCAGAAGGCAAGGCACTGAGGCAGGCTTAATCAGTCGGTAGCTCGGCTCTGTAATACTCCGCTCGCTCCTCTCCCTCTTAGCCACGCTGTCTAAAGATGAGAGAGGTGGAGCCGAGCGGAGCTAAATCTCCAGCCGCAGAGGCTGAGCTCAGTCTGACGTCACGTCGTCACATGATCCTGCTCGCTCGGCTCTCAGCCTCTCAGATTGCTTTGGCGCCGGCGGCGAGGCGCTCCGTAAAAAAAAAAAAAAGGCTCCGCTGCTCGGCGGCTAGGCGCCTCTTCTCTGCCAGCGCTCGGGTGCAGCAGCACACCAGGGGACTGCTCACGGCACACCAGTGTGCTGCAGCACACTGGTTGGGAAACACTGATCTAGATTATTGTAAACAATGGTCGTTTGTAGGGAGCCACACTTTGGATGCAACAGGGTCGCTAAAGACCTCCAAGAAGATTGACTTATATGAGGAGGCCCTGATCTACAATCTGGCATGTAGAAGGGGGCAATAAAGAGGCAATAAATGCATAAAATTAACCTGTTATGCCGCGTACACACGGTCACTTTTTGTGATGAAAAAAAACGTAATTTTATCTCACAAAACAAAACAGTTTTTCAAACTTCATTTTAAAAAACGACATTGCATACACACCATCGTTTTTCCAAAAATCTCTAGCAAAGCGCGTTGACGTACACCACGTTCAACGCCACTCTGTTCCATTGAAGCTCCGTCTCATAACTTGATTCTGAGCATGTGCGGGTTTAAAAACGTTGTTTTAAACGTCGTTTTGCCCACACACGATCACTTTTTATGACACAAAAAAAGAAATTTTTGAAAAATTCAAGCACGTTCGAATTTTTTTTTGTCGTTTTTCAGAAGACATAAAACAACGTTTGGCCCACACACGATCATTTTAAATGACGTTTTTTAAAACATCGTTTTTTTTTTTTTATCACAAAAAGTGATCGTGTGTACACGGCATTAAAGCATGTAAGTATTACGAAGAAGAATGTGTTAAAGGTACAGAGTCACTAGGCAAAAGTGCATTGAGTAGTCCAGTCCCGAGTTGGTAGCGGAGGCAGACAGCAAACATGCGCAGGTAAGGATAATCAAAGAGCAAGGTCAAAGCATAAGCCGGGCCGGTAACAGGATCAGGAAGCTGCCTGGACACTAATTGGCAGCTGCCTGGGCACTGATTGACATTTCCCTGGTGGTCTAGGGTGGCATACCTAGTGGTCCAGTGTGGTGATAAACAATCAGCGCAGACTCCCCGTCAGAAGAGCATCTGTCAGACGCAAGTGAGGAAAAGCCAATCAATGGCTCTTCCTGTTTACATCATGATCAGCTATGATTGGAAATGGCTGTACACGTGGTAAAGGGTCTCTGTCAGAGAATCTTTACCTAGATTGGAGTTGCGGTGTGTCAGGTTGGCACACCGAAACAACGATTGCCGTGATGCGCACTACTGGGGGTGTGCATCGGTTTGTTATACTGACCACGTCATATGATGTCTGGTCAGGATAACACAACCACTTTGCCAATGTAATTTTGCTATATGGCGGGCGGCAAGTGGTTAAAATATTTTTTTACATCAAGAACTCGTCTATGTGGTTTTTTATTAAACTCTCCGGTATCTTCCCGACTATAGAAGTTAAACTAACAGGTCTTTAGTTACTTGGTAAAGACTTTGATCCCATTTTAAAATATGGACACCACATTGGCCCTGCACTTATCCAGTGGTACCATTCCAGTCATTAACGAGTCCCTAAATATTAGAAACAATGGCCTTGAAATGACAGAGCTCAATTCTTTTAGGATCAGTGGGTGGATGCCATCTACCTTTATCTACCTTTATTCTGTGTAAATATTTCTGAACCATATCACTTTTGAGCCATTGTCGATCATTTGGGGCTGTGTCACTACCGCCCCCATTATGGACATGAGCTCCCCCAAGCTCCTTTGTATACACAGAGCTGAAGAAAGTATTTAATACATTTGCCTTCTCTTTGTCCCCTAGATTATTTTGTAAGGGGCCTACATGCTCAGACCTGATCTTTTTACTATTAATTTATTTGAAGAATTTTTGGGGGTTTATCCTACTATCTTTTGCAATCTGTCGTTCGTTTTGAATTTTTGCGTCCTTGATTTCCTTTTTACATATTCTCTGTAACATTTAAACAATCATAGCTCTTTTTTTTCTTATTTATAGCCATTTTAACTTATACTGTATACTTAGTGAGTTTACATACAGTCACTTTGAAGAATTCCCATTTCTGTTCTGTGTCCATTGATGCCAATATTCCCCTCCAGTCTAATGCCGCGTACACACGGTCGTTTTTTGCGATGAAAAAAAACGACGTTTTTTGTGAAGTAAAAAAACGACGTTTTTGAAACGTCACTTTCAAAGACGATGTTGCATACACACCATCGTTTTTTTCACAAAAAACGAGGTTACGTTCACCACACTTTTCCATTGAAGCTCGCTTCATAACTAGCTTCTGGGCATGCGCGGGTTGAAAAACGTCGTTTTGAAAGATGTTTTTGCTACACACGGTGACTTTTTGTGAAACAAAAAACGACGTTTTGAAAAACGACACAAAAAATTCAAGCATGTTGGAAATTTTTTTTGGTCGTTTTTTTTAAAGACAAAAAACGACGTTTTGCACACACACGATCAATTTAAATGACGTTTTAAAAAACGTCGTTTTTTTTCATCGCAAAAAACGACTGTGTGTACGCGGCATAAGTCCTGGAGAGCAGCCCTCATCCTTGGAAAATTTGCTCTCTTAAAGTTCTCGTATGTGTTTTTGCTTACAGCCAACATTAAATGAAATTATGTTTAAATTATGGCTACCCAGATGTTCTTTTATATGAAAATTGGTAATAAGCTCTGCATGGTTTGAGATTACCAGACCAAGAGCAGAGGGTCATTCCTATGCGAGGCCTCAATAAACCAAAAAATTGTCTTGTAATAGGGTTTATAGATTTTTGCCATTTAACTGTCCCAGCAGTGCCATTACTCTAGTCAATTTCAGGGTAGTTAAAACCCCCCATTATTATTACTGTCCCAGCCCTTTCCATCTGTGCGAGGAGCTGAGTCTCCTCCTCCTCACTAACACTGGGAGATCTATAACAAACCTTTGACAATCTTTGTAGAGCGCACAACCATATACAGTTCCACCCATAATGCTTTAGATTTTCCCAACACTTGAATCTCCAGATCAATTATATACTGAATTCATATTGCCATAAAATACACTGCAGGAGGCCACCACTTTGCACTTGTTGCAAGACCTTGCCTCAGTGACCACCCAGGCCTGTTCCCAAGGTAGACCCTGTGCTGCAGCAGGTCCCAAAATGAGAACCCAGTCATGTTGTGGGAAGCACAAAGTGCACATGTCCTCCCATCCACCAGGGATGCTGTTACTCACCACTGTGACTTGCTACTGCTCCAGACTGGCCGTCATCCCTGGATAAGTGAATGTGAAAAAAAACTTGCCTTGAGGACTGGAATTGAAAAACACTGCTATATGCTATAGGAGGCAGCTAGCTCCACTACGCATCCAACCACCTGTACAAAATGCAATAAATATATATATAGTCACAAAACAGTGCAGTGCTCTCCTTCAATAAAGTGCATTTAAATTGTAAATAAATATCTAGAAACAGTGTAACAATCATCTATATATAATACATTTACGTGAGTCCATCTTTTATCTTAAATATATATATATATATATATATATATATATATATATATATATATATATATACACACACACAATCAATCAATTGTAGCAAGGTCCCATGCCTCCTTTGATCTAATGAGGACCTCCAGGGCCAGGGATAGCTGACATCCTTCTGTATGTAGTGGGTTGTGAAGCATGGTGGGTGCAGAGTAGTTAAAGTTCTTGGGAGCCAGGCACTTCTTGAATGCAAAAGAAAGTTTATTTCTCTTAACAAACTTTTTGGGGGAGAGATGGTTGGGGCCAGGACACCCTTAGGTAGTTGCAATACTAACTGGCAGACTCCGAGACTTCAATAGGAGGATAGTCATGCAGGGACAGGCATCCAGCAAGACGCCACATCTGCATGTCTCCTATGCCAGCAGTCTTGAACAGTTCCTAACACAAACGTAACAGTTCTTTCACTTTCACTACAATCGCTCCTTTTTTTTTTTAATACGTTTTTATTTTTTTCTTTCACATGTCTACATCCGTCAATATTATTATGTTTCTTCATTAAATATTTTCCCATTTCATAAATACAACCACATCAACAGAAAACCCGTTGCCAACGAGCCGATAGCTTTCCTTACTTCTGCCTCTGTAATCTCCTCATCCATTAATTCCTCCAGGTACCCCACTATATCCTCCTCTGCACATGTTAATGAGGTGGCATACATTTTAACATAATATTCATGGCAGCATTTCAGTATTTCTTCTATTGTACAAACTAATATCCCCTGTTCATTTTGTACAATCACTCCTTGTAGTTCTACAACCCACTGAGCTCCCGGTCTCTCACTAGACCCACTGATTTACTGCCATTGAATCCCTTGACCTCCTCCAATCTTCACGGTGGTATCTTCCTCAAACGTCACCCCCGCTTCTCAGCTGGGTCCCTAGCTTGGCACTCAAGATACCTCTCAAGCGTCACCCCCACTGGCCTGCTCTGTCTCTGGCTTGACACACAAGGCTTCTCTGCAAGAGTCACCTCTGCTGGCTGGGTCCTTGGCTTGATACCCACTGAGGTTTCCTGATTCTTCACAGTGCCTGTTTGGTGAGAATGCTGCTCCGGTACTTGCTGCAGTTAATCAGTGTGGTCCCTGGTAATTAGGCGAATAGTCCCTTACTGGTGTCAGCTTCCCCTCTACCTCTGTCCACAACAGGTTCTCCGGCCGGCAGAATCATCACTTTTGGTTGAACTGCAAGCCGCAGTCCCAACCCTGCATTTCTCTCTTGCTTCTGGATAAGCCCTCAGACAGCCTAGCAGCCAGATGTGCTTGGGATATGCCCCATTTCCAGCCTAGCAGCCTGAGCAGTACAACATATGTCCATACAGACAGCCATCTAGGTGGCACAGAACACAGATCACCTGACTCCACCCAAATATATAGGCTCTCCCAGCAGGCCAAGGGATCCAAGAAAAGCCCTGCCCATTGGTCCATATCCCATATATCCATAACCTGACCTAACGTTGCCCTTCTCATATCTAGTACCAACAAATACCCAGCCACCTAGTGGTAGAAGAGAAAATTTCAATAAGGCCTAACTTAGGGATAAATCAATAGATCTCTAACAATCAACCAGGCTAATTATTCCTGGCAAGAACATTTGTGAGGAGCAACCCTGCCTAAACTCCAGGGTGCTACACAATAAATGATTCAATGTCAATAAAAAAATGTGCAGTCCCATACACCAGCAATTCTTCAGTAATTGCCTCTGATCACCACAGTGCCCTTTGGCTGTACACTCCAAATCCGTGGCTCTCAGCAGCTCTCAGCGTGGTGTCAATCATATAGAAGGCGAGAGGAAAGAACCATAGTGAAAATCGCTAATAAATAATATTTATTTCCATACAAAAATCCACTCACATTTCAGAAGTAAAAGATGAGTATTTCAAAATAAAATCCTCAGCATACACAGCTCCACCTAGTCCCAGCGTGATTATGTCACCGCTCACCTCACGTGTAATGCCCAACAGGCTTTCTCAAAAGTTTAGTCTTATGTAAATGTATTATATGTAGATTATTTTTACACTGTTTTCGAATATTTATTTATGCATTATAATTTGAATGCACTTTATTGAAGGAGAGGGCTGCACTGTTTTGTGACTATATCCCTGGAATAGTGTCCCAACATTTAAGGTTCAAGTGTGTAGGAATACAGATGTCCTTGACTCACAGAGTCTTCACTTGGAACTTGTCCTGTCACAATGTAAAGCTATTCAACCCTTGGGTATAATGGCTTAACTCCCAGTGTGAGGTTTATTAGATAGAAGGTTACACGTAGGCTAGTAAAAGTCATTCCTCCTATGTAAAGACACTGACAACTTCTGGCTTAAATACAATTTAAAGTTCAGGTTTTTCACAAACAAATCACATTCTCTCCATTCACAATAAACTGGCTTAAAAAAAAGAAAAAAGGAAACTCTGGCAATACATTGGCTGTGCATAGACTGCACATTACATGAGCTAAATACCTCTAGTGGTGCATATGTAGCGGGGCATTACTTTTTTTATGTGATCTAAAGACTATCATCTACTGATCAAGAAGGATCTTGGCTCCCTCCGGTGGTCAAATTGTGTTATAGCTACCTGTTATTTACTTAGGCATTGAGTACAGGGAGAAACAGACTACGTTACCCAGAGAGCAACTGTACAATCCCAGAATGCTTTTCTCCCAGCTTTCTGGGGGAGGTAATTTAAGGAAGAGGACGTCCTTGGCTGTCTCTCTCTCTGTACCGCCTCTCCAAACAAGAAGGAGGCCTGTGTGAGGCTTGTCTCCTGGAGTGTAGGCCGAAGCCTGAGGCCTACCCATACCCGAGTGGATCACCATCCAGCGACAGAGGGAGCATCCCTGATGGAATGATCAGACGGTGTCCCAGCACAGCGGTGAATCAGAGTTCGCAGAAGGACAAGGCCTGATCTGGTTGGGTGAGACGGGCACCTGCCCAAACCTACTGACTGTGTTGCAGAAGGGTGGATTGTTTACACTCACCACTGTGGTTTAACTGTTTAGGCATTTTCCACCAGTTGACTTATTCCCTTTTTGGATTACAAATTACTCTTTGCGTGCCAACGCAAGCCTACGCGGGAGTGCACGGACTGCTGAGATATTTTGTATTGAGGTTTGGTCTGGGCCACCAAACCAAGTTAGTGAAGTATACTATCTAGAGACTGCCTTTTAAATATAGCAAACTGTTGTTATCTATTCACATACTCTTTAGTTAGGTAATTGGTTTCATGATTACTGTACAGCACTGTTGTTAAAAAGAGATGGGTGAGGCTTGGCAAGGAGGTGCTTCAGAGTGGATGTCTTGCTGAGGGGTGCCATTTGCTGTGTGCTTACCCAGGTTTGCATAGTTATTATAATTGATTTTGTACTAATTCTGACTCTTGTAGGGCCCTGCAAGAAGTCCACTGTTGTTTTACCTTTGTTTCTTTGCTTTTATTTCGACAAGTAAAGAGTTACATTGGTTAAGCTGAATTTGTGTGCAGTCCATCTGTCATCCTGCGGGATTAAAACTCAAGGTAACCATTTGTTTACACAAATTACTGTGGTGTGACAGGACATTGTGCCCTCCAACATCTATTGGGGTTCACAATCCACTGATTCCCAATTCCCACTGATACCAGTTGTGCCAAGGGAGGGTTCGAGCCAGTTTGAGGGGTTGATAGCCAGAGTACAGATACCCAAAACAAACCAGTAGCTCCTTCGGGGGTAGTGCTACACATAGGAGAACCGGAGCTGCCAATACCTGAAATTAGAGAAAAATATCCTTAGCAACAAGTCCTTGCAGAAAACTCCATAGTTCCTCCTGGCTTATAGAGAACAGGCCATTTGAAGGGATAATGACAATGGCCAATGGACAGGGATCACATCTTTAGCACCAGGTCCTCTCTGCAGCAGTTCCCACCCTGGACTCCTTCTCAACACTCTCTCTCCGGACCCCCTCTGAGACTGACTTATCCTCTATATGTAGCCACAGAACCTGGCTCACACACACAGGGCAATGCATGACTCGGCAACTATGCACCAGCCAGCAATTTAAATTTACAGTGCAAAATATAACAACATGGAAACATATGCACAAAACTCAATTAATAAATTAGGCACTTGCCTACAAACCTAATACTGTACCAGCAATATGCCCTATTTGGCCAGTGCACTCCAGGTATCCCACTTTTGGCACAGTTTATTCCGCAAATCAATGTTCTGTCCGTCAAAGGATTATTTTGGTTTCCTAGTAAAGCTTTACTTTTTACATGCTCACTATGAATCATTCATCTTTAGTTAAATCTTTAAGAAATTGGATTGTGTATGCGCATGTAAGAAGACGCCATATAACAGGGTTATGACTGGTAACCCCCTTCTACAGTAACAAACAATGAGTTCAGTTTTTCATTGTTGGACTTAGCATTGGAAAATAAGATGCTACAGAGATAATCAGAAATATGTGACTTATGAAATCAGATTATTCCTTAAATATAGGTTAATCCCACAAGCGTGCATCATAGACACATAAGTAATCTCTAGGAGACCTAAGAATGAAGTTCTGTCTCAGACGTCATTCAAAATATTCATTTTCAACCTATTTTTGAATACATCTGTTGCCGTTACATAATAAGGGAAAGGTTCATTTAGTAACTGTGACTGATGACTCATGTGAGGCAGCAAGTCATTTTAAGGGCAGTTTAGTATTTTCTCTAACCTCTGAAGACCCATCTGCCATAAATCATCTAAGGATAAAGGATGCTATAAAGAATAAAATATTTAGTTTAAAAGCTTGCTTAAAAAAGGCTTACTTTATACAAAAGAATGGAGAATTCACACATTTCATATTTTTATTCTACTTCTATTCTATATATATATATATATATATATATATATATATATATATATATATATATATATATATATATATATACATATATATATATATATATATACACACAGAATATAAATACATACACATATTTGTCTATATATCTATGTATGTGTCTGTGTGTATATATACATATACATACATATATATATATATATATATGTAGCGCTCACCCCCGAAGGAGCTGCTAGATTGTTTTGGGCCTGTACTCTGTTTTAACAACCCCCCAGTAATCTGGTCTCACCCCCCTTGACACAGCTGTAGTGCTGATAGGAAGCTCAATGGTAGAAAGACAAGTAATCAGACACAGATTACATTCACTACCTTACCTGTGTTGTCACCCGGGCATACACTGTGGCACCTGCTTGGAGAATTAACAAGCCTCACAACAGATTGTGTTAAAGCAAAAGGGTAACTTTACTAGAATAGATTTTATCATTAACATGGAATCACATTTAATGTAGAACAATGAAAAAAAAGAGGCTATATAAGTAGCAACCGCCTGAGGACCACCTGTATTGCTCTGGCAGGGGTGTCTCCAAGTGGGACCAGTGTTCAGGCCGCAACCTTTAGCACTGCACACCTTCCCACTTCCAGCACACCATTCAGACACTATGAAAGCCTACTATGCAACACACTATTTAGCAAGAATAATATAGCACAGTATAATGAACTGAATATTCCCCCCTTACAGTCTCTAGTAAATGGTAGCAGCACTGCAAGGCCTTGCAATAAGAACACAGTCTAGTCTCTGGTCTTCTTTCTTCTGCTAGCAATTGTAAAACAGCAATTGTAATCCAAAGGGCTCTCTGATTAACAGGTAATGTAGAACAACACAGAATGGTAGTTTAAACTGTGAAAGTATATGTGGACTCTTTCCTAGAAGCACACCTCCAGCAGCAGTCACATAGTTACATAGTTAGTCAGGTTGAAAAAAGACACAAGTCCATCCAGTTCAACCATAAAAATAAATACAAATAAAACAAAGTAAAACACAGTACATCCTCCCATACACCCAACTCCATACCCACAGTTGATCCAGAGGAAGGCAAAAAACCCCAGCAGAGCGATGATCCAATTTGCTACCGGAGGGGAAAAAATTCCTTCCTGATCCCCCGAAAGGCAATCGAATTTACCCCGGATCAACTTTACCTACAAAACTTAGTACTCAGTTATATTATGTGCATTTAGGAAAGAATCCAGGCCTCTCTTAAAGCAATCTACTGAGCTGGCCAGAACCACCTCTGGAGGGAGTCTGTTCCACATTTTCACAGCTCTTACTGTGAAGAAACCTTTCCGTATTTGGAGGTGAAATCTCTTTTCCTCCAGACGTAAAGAGTGCCCCCTTGTCCTCAGTGTTGACCTTAAAGTGAATAACTCAACACCAAGTTCACTATATGGACCTCTTATGTATTTGTACATGTTGATCATATCCCCCCTTATTCTCCTCTTCTCAAGAGTGAATAAATTCAGTTCCTCTAATCTTTCCTCATAGCTGAGCTCCTCCATGCCTCTTATCAGTTTGGTTGCCCTTCTCTGCACTTTCTCCAGTTCTCCGATATCCTTTTTGAGAACTGGTGCCCAAAACTGGACTGCATATTCCAGATGACGTCTTACTAATGATTTGTACAGGGGCAAAATGATATCTCTATCTCTGGAGTCCATACCTCTCTTAATACAAGAAAGGACTTTGCTCGCTTTGGAAACCGCAGCTTGGCATTGCATGCCATTATTGAGCTTATGATCAACTAAAACACCCAGATCCTTCTCCACTACAGATCCCCCCAGTTGTACTCCCCCTAGTATGTATGATGCATGAATATTCTTAGCCCCCAAGTGCATAACTTTACATTTATCAACATTAAACCTCATCTGCCACTTAGTCGCCCAATTAGACAGAGCATTGAGGTCGGCTTGTAAATTGGAGACATCCTGTAAGGACATTATTCCACTGCATAGCTTGGTGTCATCTGCAAAAACAGAAATGTTACTTTTGATCTCAGACCCAATATCATTTATAAATATATTGAAAAGTAAGGGACCCAACACTGAACCTTGGGGTACACCGCTGATAACCTTGGACCATTCAGAGTAAGAATCATTGACCACAACTCTCTGAATTCTGTCTTTCAGCCAGTTTTCTATCCATTTACAAACTGATATATCTAATCCTGTAGACCTTACCTTACACATGAGCCGTGTGTGGGGAACTGTATCGAACGCTTTTGCAAAATCCAAGTATACCACGTCCACTGCCACGCCTCTGTCCAGGGTTTTACTTACCTCTTCATAAAAGGAAATCAGGTTTGTCTGACAACTTCTGTCCTTCATGAATCCATGCTGTCTGCTGCTTAAATAGTTTGTTTCCAGCAAGAACTCATCCATGTGGTCTTTTATTAAACGTTCCAGTATCTTTCCAACTATAGAAGTTAAACTAACAGGTCTATAGTTACTAGGTAAAGACTTTGTTCCCTTTTTAAATATGGGCACCACATTGGCTTTATGCCAATCCAGTGGTACTATTCCTGTCATTAATGAGTCCCTAAATATTAGATACAGTGGCTTTGAAATTTCAGAGCTCAATTCTTTTAGGATCCGTGGGTGGATGCCATCTGGTCCAGGTGCTTTGTCCACCTTTATTCTGTCTAAATATTTCTGGACCATATCACTTTTGAGCCATTGTGGATTTGGGGCTGTGTCACTCCCACCCCCTATATCGACATGAGCTCCCCCATTCTCCATTGTATACACAGAGCTGAAGAAAGCATTTAATAAATTTGCCTTCTCTATGTCCTCAGTCACCCACTCTAGATTATTTTGTAAAGGGCCTACATGCTCAGACTTGACCTTTTTACTATTAATATATTTAAAGAATTTTTGGGGTTTGTCCTACTATCTTTTGCAATCTGTCGTTCATTTTGAATTTTTGCATCCTTGATTTCCTTTTTACATATTCTATTATATTCTTTGTAACATTTAAACGACACTAGTGTTCCTTCATTTTTATATTTTTTAAAAGCTATTTTCTTATTGTTTATAGCTTTTTTAACTTTAACCGTGAGCCACATAGGTTTTATCTGTAGCCTTTTAAACGTATTGCCCATGGGAATATACTTTGCAGTGAGGTTCCAAAGAGTCTTTTTGAAGAATTCCCATTTCTGTTCTGTGTTCATCGGTGCCAATATTCCCTCCCAGTCCAAGCCCTGAATCACAAAACAATCAATTCAGGCTTGAGGCCTATGTGACTCTATTGCACTGAACTGTCTCGTGGGACTACAGGTCCCAGTAACACTATGCACGCAGTCTAGGTGTGTGACAAAACAGTACAAAGCTCTGGGCATGAGCCCTTTCACCACACAATATTCAGGCAGATGAATGTCTCAGCTCCACTGGATCTCAATCGGTGTGCAGCGATCACACGGTCAGGTCGTTCTCTTCCACAGACGATCAGGAGTCCTCCGTTACCTCCCCAAAGGACCGCTGGGTTACACACACTGCTGTTCTGCTTCAAAAACGATTGGAGTTCTCTGTTACCTCCCCAAAGTTAACTGATTTGTCTCAGCAACAAAGTAGGCCAGAGCTCTGTGAAAAACAGTCACACACAGAGCTCTCTTAGCAAGCCATGTGCCTCTGGGGCAAGAGACCTAAGATGGCCACCACAAGGCTTTTTATAACCTTCCCCACATGTACTTCCGCCCCCTTGCCGAGAGTTCATTGGAGGCCGTTTGCATAATCCCTCCTCATGTTCTTTGAAGACAAAAATTAATTAGGTGCATCTCTCATTTTTGGCCACTAGATGGTGCCAAATACCAATCTATAACAATCCTGAAATATAAGATTTAGAGGCAAAAATACCCCCGCTACATGCTCCCCCTGCTTCAAGTCTTTGGTCCCCAAAGATATTCAAAATCTTAGCTCTATTACACACTTTTGCCTCTAGGCGATTGCACAATACTGACAGAGGAGCCTCCCACCAGTTCTCATGTGATGGGAGACTGTTCTGTGCACTCACAGCTGACACTGTAGTATCTGGTACAGATGTGTCAAGGGGTTGGTTGGGGTTCTCTCTTTCTGAATTGACAGTAGAGAGACCAGGCATTTCAGAATTTCTTTTGGCAGTAAACCGCGTCTGGTCTGAGCATTCACCCAGCACAACATAAGTTAATCTTTTGGGTGCATGAATCTCTCTTTTAACTCTTTGCCTCTTGGGTGTAGGCACTATCTTCGAGCAGGTACTATCCTCTCCCACTTCAGACTCTTGTACTTCAATGTCATTAAAAGACGAGTGATCCTCAGAGTGTCCATTTTGTGGCACAAATTCTGGGGCTTCTGGTCTAAGAATTCCATAGTCCTTTCTTCTTCTGTGGGGTGGACAGTCTACATCAACTCCTGGCAATTTAGGTGACCACAACCAGCTTATCTCCATCTTCTCCTCCTCACTACCTTCTGTGGCAAGGCATCCAGATTGAGACCTAGTTACAGGTCGAGGTACAGCAGTAGACGTGGACGGTAGTTCCTGACGTGGAGTTATTCGGACTGCTTCTGTTAGAGGTAGGAGGTGATTCCGGTGCCATATTTTTAATGGTCCTGTACTCCCTTCTGGTTTGATCTGATATACCGGCAATCCTGGAAGTCGTTTGCATACAATGTACGGCTGTGACTTCCAGCGATCAGCCAGCTTGTGTTTCCCTGGTATGCCCAGGTTTCTCAACAAGACTCGGTCACCAGGTTGTAGATCTTAAATCCGTACCTTGAGGTCAAAGTTCCTCTTGTTTCTACTTCCTCTCGTGTCCGATGTGGCTTGGGCTTTTTCATATGCGGCCTTCAAACTTCTCCGCAATCTGTCTACATACCCTCGGTGAGAAGTCTCTGAGGTGTGATCCAGAGAAGTGCCAAAAGCTAGATCCACCGGTAGTCGGGCTTCTCGTCCAAACATCAGACGATAAGGTGAATACCCTGTAGCATCACCTACGGTGCTATTGTAGGCGTGTACCATGGCTGTGATGTGTTTACTCCACTCTTGTTTTTGTTCAGAGGCCAGAGTCCCCAACATGTTGAGAAGGGTTCGGTTAAACCTCTCTGGTTGAGGGTCCCCTTGTGGATGGTAGGGAGTAGTCCTGGATTTTTTTATGCCAAGTAGATCCAACAGTCGTCTAATAAGGGTACTCTCGAAGTCTCTTCCCTGATCTGAATGGATCCGTTGAGGCAAACCATAGTGAATGAAGAATTTTTCCACTAAGGTCTTCGCCACTGTAGATGCCTGCTGATCCCTGGTGGGAAATGCCTGAGCGTATCGGGTGAAGTGATCAGTGACTACCAGGATGTTTCCTTGCCCACTCAGGTCAGATTCCAAACATAGGAAATCTATGCATACTAGATCCATTGGCCCTTGACTCTCTAAATGGCCCATTGGGGCGGCTCTCTGGGGTAAGGTCTTCCTTTGTATGCACCTGAGACAGGAATGACAGTAGCTCTCCACTTCAGTCCTCATGTATGGCCAATAGAACCTGTCCCTCACCAGTTGAAGAGTCCTTTCTGATCCCAGGTGGCCATGGTGATCATGCAGGGCAATTAATACTTTCTCTCTATGTTTCTCTGGCAAAAACAACTCCCACTTCTCTTCAGAATCTTCAGAGGGGCCCCTTCTGTAGACCACTCCTTGCTGCAGCTGCAACCGATCCCACTCTTTGTGTAGCAGGCGAGCTTCCTTCTGAGCGCTCTGGAGAAGTAGATCAGGGTGTTGGCTCTCCAAGGCCTTCAATACCAGGCCACAAAGGGGATCTTCCTGTTGGTCTCTCCGGAGGTCCTTCCTAGATAGCTTAGGTAGGCCCTCCTCCACAATTTGAGTGACATTACAATAGCACTTAGGCACCCCCGCAGCGGACACTCCGACTTCTTCAGCCCTGGCTCCACCTTTCACTTGTTGTTCCGCCCCCTCACAAAGGGCTCTCACACCCTCAGGGGTAAGCTGGGTCCATCCTCCTAAGTGGTCTTGGGAACAGTGGGGCCTTCTGGACAGTGCATCGGCATCTCGATTCCCAACCCCTGGTCGATATTTCAGGCTGAAAGTAAATGCAGAGAGAGCAGCCAACCATCTATGGCCTGTGGTGTCCAATTTTGCTGTAGTGAGCAAGTATGTGAGAGGATTGTTGTCCGTCTTAATCACAAACTCGGCGCCATATAGATAGTCTTTTAATTTGTCTACTACCGCCCACTTCAAAGCCAGAAACTCGAGCTTGTGAGTTGGGTAATTCCTCTCAGCAGGTGTCAGACTCCGGCTCACATAAGCAATGAGTCGTAAATGTCTGTCGTACTCCTGATAAAGCACTCCACCCAGTCCATCTCGGCTGGCATCCACGTGTAGTTCGTAGGGTCTGGTAGGGTCTGCATAGGCCAAGACCGGGGCAGTGGTAAGGCTCCACTTCAGCTGTCTAAAGGTCTCTTCGCATTGCGGAGTCCACTGGTCTTCGATGGACTCTTTCTTCTTCCTAGGTCCCTCTTTTGGTTTTCCAGGTTTGTCCGAGTCTAAACCAGCTTCCTCTTGGTTCTTCAACAGCTCAGTGAGTGGATGAGCTATCTTGGCAAACCCTTCTACGAACCTACGGTAGTATGAACAGAACCCTAAAATGACCTAAGCTCGGTCACATTCGTGGGTCTGGGCCAAGAGGTGACAGCTTCCAGCTTCTGAGGGTCTGTGGCCACTCCTTCGGCGGACACAATGTGGCCCAGGTAACTCACTGAAGGTTGATAGAATTGGCACTTCTCCATGGAGAGCTTCAGGCCTTCATCATGAAGTCTCCTCAAGACTTTCTCCAGGCTCTCTTCATGCTCCTTCAATGTTCTGCCAAACACTATGACGTCATCCAAATATACCAGCACTTCAATCAGGTTCATGTCGCCTACAGTCTTCTCCATCAACCTCTGGAAAGTGGCTGGGGCTCCAGACAGACCTTGTGGCATGTGATTGAATTTAAAGAATCCTACAGGAGTAATGAAAGCGGTCTTCTCCCTATCTTCTGGGTGCATGGGGATCTGGTAGTACCCACTTTTTAAATCCAGCACACTGAACCACTTTGCCCCCGACAGGCTCTGTAAAGCATCTTCTATTCGGGGTGTGGTGTATTGGTCGGGAATGGTCCTCCGGGTCAGGGTCCTATAGTCAATGCACAATCGTAATGACCGATTCTTCTTCCTCACTACCACTATTGGGGAAGCATATGGACTCCGAGACTCTTGGATGATTCCTGTCTTCTTCAACTCAGCCAGCTGTTCCCGCAGGTCTTCCAAGTCTCCCAATGGAATCAGCCTGACCCTCTCTCGGAAGGGTTTATCTTCCTCCAATCGAATCTTGTGTTCAGCACTTTTTGCAAGCCCCACATCAAACTCACTTTTTGAAAACGCAGTTCTCCATCTCAGGAGCTGGGTTTTTGCTCTCTCCATCTAATCAGGTGTTAGGGTGGTGTTTTTTGGGTAGAACTCTTCCATAGGAATCTCTCCCTCTTGTCCTCCCACGATACCATACGATAAGACTGGGGTTGCTTGATTCACCTTCCCCAGCAACACTCTAGCTGGCATCTTCACAGGTGAGGTTGTGGTGTTCTGGACACTGACTGAGACCTTCCCCCCGCTCCGCTTCAGCGCCTTGGTCGATAACAATTCTGGGATTATTTCCAACTCCTTATCTTCCTTCTCTCTGTCCGTCTCAAGGACGATGAAAGGGCCAGGTTGTCTCCAAGTCAGTTTGATAGAAGCTTTCAAACAGACTACTTCACCTGGTTGCACAATCTTCTCACTTCTGTCTAGGCGCCAGATTTTTCCCACTCCTTCCGCCGGGGCTTTCTGCTCATGCACTAGATTTTGGTACACTTGTGCTAGCATTGGGTGTACCTTCATGGCTGGAGTGCCCTGTACTTGGACAAGCGGTGTCAAAAGTCTTCGGACCAGGTCGGTATTGGTCCCAATGATGAGAAAACTTCAGCCCCTGGGGGGCGGGGACACACCACTGCCAGGGTATCGAAGGTTTCGGCCTTTCCCGCCACACTCGGGTCGAAGGTAAGCTTAATGGGTAGGTAGCCGTCATAAGGGAAATTCTGGGTCCCTAGGCCCCATATCTCCAATTCCTCCAGCTTCCACAGTGGCAAGTGTCTGAGAGGTTTTTCATAAAAGTCACTGTAAAGTAAAGTCACTTGGGCTCCAGTATCCAACAGGGCTTTAGTGTAAATCCCTTCCACTTGGATGGGGACAATTGGAGAAGGTCCCACTAGCTCAGGAGGGAATCCATGGGGAGTGGCAGGTTTAGCCTGTTTGGTAGCTTGCACTTTTACACCTCGCTTCTGTGGGCTCTTGCCCAGATTCGGCCTAAGTGTGTCCCCAGGGACCTGGTATGTATGAGGTTGTTTGGAGCTGGCTGTTGTAACAGGGCGCCCAGCTGGCTCCTTCACCGGGGCCCTCTGAAGTTTTCCGCCTGCTCGTGACGTTTTGTTTCAGGCTTTGCCGGGCTTGGGCATTCTTGACGGTAGTGTCCAACTCCCCCGCAGTTGAAACAGGTCTTTATCTTCACCGGTTTCTCAGTCTGAGCGGCAGTAGAATCCATCGGGGTCTTAAGTGCCGGGACTTCCTCCCTCGGTGGTCCAACCAGCTTTGCAGTCAACAAGGTCATCATTTCCAACATCTTTCTGCATTTGAAACAGTTTTCCTAATTCAGACTGTGGCAGATGTTGTACAGATAATGACCAGGGCATTTGATCAGTGTTCACTGTCACGACACTGGGTTCCTGGGAGCCCTGTAGAATTTCAGATTGATGCACTTTGGTTCTTACTGTGGTGCTGGACTGAATTGTCCTTTGTTTCTTCTCCCTTTCCATCTCCATCTTGGCTGCTTCATTAGTCTCTTCAATGAGCACCTCATCTGTAGTGAAAGGATCGTCCAAGTACTGCCTTAACTGGAACTTGATATAGTCACTTCTCAGTCCTGTAGCCACAGACCTCAGGAATTTCTTCTGGATCAGTTCAGCCCCAAAGTGTTCATCTGAATCTTCTCCTTTTGAGACAGACAACAGGCGGTCTTTCAATTCAATGGCCCTGAATAAGAAATTCTGGGGGGTCTCCTGACTGCTCTGTGCCATATTTATCATTTGATGATATAGCTCAGCAGCATCTTCCTCTTTGTAGTAGCTCTTTAGTATTCTCCTGAGTTGTGCTAAAGTCAGTCCATTTTTCATTTCCAGCATGCCTCTGATACTTAGACCTGGGCTAATGGCATTGACTACAGCCTCTACAATTTCGGATTCAAGATATCCTCTTTGGAGTCCCAGTTCAATCTGATGCAGAAGATTTGTATAGGACAGGTTGCCTTTCTGTTCCTTCTCTCCTATCTGACCTTCAATCTTGAAATCTTTTCGGATCGTCACCTCTGGCAAGTGGCTATGAGTGCGTCTCTGGATGACTGAAGCAGGTCTTTGCCTTTGCTTACCACCGCTCAAGTCCTTGCATGGGACACTTAGCTCTTCAATGTGTTCCGCGATCATGCTGGAGGTCTCCTTGAATCTTTCTTGTATATTGTGGTACTGCCGTTTTAGATCAGCTAGTTGTCGTTCCAACTGAGAACCTCTCCTGTGCGTGTCAACCACGGCCTCTTCCTTCTCCAAAGGGGACCTTGTACTGATTTTGGTTGGGGTTGACCCGGCATTGTTGGCTTAACATGTCTAGAGTTGGCAGAGCTCCCTCCGAGCCCCTCTGGGTGCGTCAGGTAAAACTTGGTTTTGCCAGCTAGCTGCACACTCGAGCCTCTAAAGTTCTCCGGAATTCCCTTTCTCCATTCCAATAGGGCATAAGTGTGAGAGGTCCCACAATCTGGTCCAACGGCGATCACCCAGGCCTTTCTATCTGGGGACAATGCCTTTACAATCTGGCTGACCTGTTCTTCCTCCCAAGCTTCTCCTGGGAGTGCGATTGCCATGCTCGCTTCTGAGCGAGCGCCTTCTGCTTCACACCAACGGACCACTGTGACGGGGTCCATACTGGTGCCAAGAGGGTGGGCTTAATTCTAGAGTAACAGGATCCCGGACGAGCCCCCACGTGTAGCGCTCACCCCCGAAGGAGCTGCTAGATTGTTTTGGGCCTGTACTCTGTTTTAACAACCCCCCAGTAATCTGGTCTCACCCCCCTTGACACAGCTGTAGTGCTGATAGGAAGCTCAATGGTAGAAAGACAAGTAATCAGACACAGAGTACATTCACTTTACCTGTGTTGTCACCCGGGCATACACTGTGGCACCTGCTTGGAGAATTAACAAGCCTCACAACAGATTGTGTTAAAGCAAAAGGGTAACTTTACTAGAATAGATTTTATCATTAACATGGAATCACATTTAATGTAGAACAATGAAAAAAAAGAGGCTATAAGTAGCAACCGCCTGAGGACCACCTGTATTGCTCTGGCAGGGGTGTCTCCAAGTGGGACCAGTGTTCAGGCCGCAACCTTTAGCACTGCGCACCTTCCCACTTCCAGCACACCATTCAGACACTATGAAAGCCTACTATGCAACACACTATTTTGCAAGAATAATATAGCACAGTATAATGAACTGATTATTCCCCCCTTACAGTCTCTAGTAAATGGTTACAGCACTGCAAGGCCTTGCAATAAGAACACAGTCTAGTCTCTGGTCTTCTTTCTCCTGCTAGCAATTGTAAAACAGCAATTGTAATCCAAAGGGCTCTCTGATTAATAGGTAATGTAGAACAACACAGAACCATAGTTTAAACTGTGAAAGTATATGTGGACTCTTTCCTAGAAGCACACCTCCAGCAGCAGTCACAAAACAATCAATTCAGGCTTGAGGCCTATGTGACTCTATTGCACTGAACTGTCTCGTGGGAGTACAGGTCCCAGTAACACTATGCAGGCAGTCTAGGTGTGTGACAAAACAGTACAAAGCTCTGGGCATGAGCCCTCTCACCACACAATATTCAGGCAGATGGATGTCTCAGCTCCACTGGATCTCAATCGGTGTGCAGCGATCACACGGTCAGGTCGTTCTCTTCCACAGACGATCAGGAGTCCTCTGTTACCTCCCCAAAGGACCGCTGGGTTACACACACTGTTGTTCTGCTTCAAAAACGATTGGAGTTCTCTGTTACCTCCCCAAAGTTAACTGATTTGTCAGCAACAAAGTAGGCCAGAGCTCTGTGAAAAACACACAGAGCTCTCTTAGCAAGCCATGTGCCTCTGGGGCAAGAGACTTAAGATGGCCACCACAAGGCTTTTTATAACCTTCCCCACATGTACTTCCGCCCCCTTGCCGAGAGTTCATTGGAGGCCGTTTGCATAATCCCTCCTCATGTTCTTTGAAGACAAAAATTAATTAGGTGCATCTCTCATTTTTGGCCACTAGATGGTGCCAAATACCAATCTATAACAATCCTGAAATATAAGATTTAGAGGCAAAAATACCCCGGCTACATATATATATATATATATATATATAATATATTATATTATATTCTACATAAGGGCCACCCCCATGTAAATGAGTAAATGATACATTGTTTCCAAACTCATTTACAAGAGAAAAGTAAACAGTAAATAAACGCAATGACACTTTTTGACAAAAAACAAAAATGTACAATGATGTAATTCCATTGTCAATCACATCATCCAGTGATGCAGATCCTCATCAATCATGATAAACAATGACCAAAAAGAAAAAACCCACTGACATATCCTAACCTGCCGCAGTGATTGACAGCTTCCAGTCCCCACAGCGGAATGTACGTAACTTCATTGACCAAATATGGATATGACCATATACATTTAGGTCATGGTATGTATTTTGGAGTGCACACTTTTTTCTTTTTTTGTGGGGGTTCCCCCTTAAAATACTAGGAACTGGCATGGAATTTTGATGAGACCCCATACTTTTTTGTATTTGTGTGGAAATCCCCTTGACATCCATACCAGATCCTCAAGGATACGGTTGGTATGTATTGTTAGGGGGAACCTCATGGAGTTTTTTTTATTTTTTTACGTTGGGTTCAGTATTAACATCTATATCAGACCTGCTATACCAGGGTTATAAAAGATGGGAATCCCTATATGTTTGCTTACAAAGTTGCTGTCATGTACCACCAAATTAAACAGTAATTTTCCTGGATGTCAGTTATGCTGTATTAGGTTGTATACTATCCACCACCAGATCCACCACTGCACATGCATCCCCTGGGATTGTTACGTTGCAATTTTAGAGTTTCGTTTTAAGAATTTTTAGGATCACTTTTCCCCAGCAAACAATATGAAAACATTTTTTTTTGCTTTGGTAGAAGTGCTCCAGGGCAGTGCACAGCCCCCCCTACCATGCCATTTGTTTGACAATCCCTTGCCTGTTATCTATTAACTATTAGAAAATGACCAGTATGGATTTCTAAGATTCCTAAAGGTTCCATATCTAAACTTCAGTAAATTTCGCCATCCCTCCTGTCCCCGAACTCAGGTACGTTTGACTTATCACTACTGTGTACTGATGAAGCAAAGACAGAGCTGTTTGGCTATAGCAACAGTATACATGTTTGTCATACAATGAAAACAACATTGTAGGAGAAGATCCTTATACCAACTGTGAAACATGATTTTGGAAATACTATAGTTCATAGTTGCTTTGCTGCTTTAGGGCCTGGGCAGCTTGCAGACATAGAGGTTGATTTACTAAAAGCATATATATATTGTGCACTGCAAGTGCAGTTTTGTTAGATCTGAGAGAAAGCTCTGAAATGAGTTTATTTTTTATTTTTAGTGCATGTTCCCCTCAGATCTAGAGCAACTGCATTTGCGGTGCACTTAAAGGGCTAGATTCAGGTAGGTGCGGCGTATCTCCACTCCGGCGTAGCGTATGCTGTTTACACTACGCCTCCGCAACTTTATTCACAAAGCACTTGTCTGTAAAGTTGCGGCGGGTGTAGCGTAAATTGCCCGTCGTAAGTCAAATTGGGCGGGTAGGGGGCGTGTATTATTTAAATTACGCGCGATCCCGCATGCGCAGGCCGTGAATTTATCCCAGTGCGCATTCTCCAAATCACGTTGCAAATTGCCAATAAAAACGACGTAAACTTCACTTACGCAAAGCCCTATTTGCGAACGTTTTACGCAAACAACGTAAACGACGTGAAAAAATACGCCGGCACGCCGTCCATACTTAACATTGACTGCGCCTCATATAGCAGGGGTAACATTATGCCGGAGTTACACTTACGCAAACGATGTATAAAAAATGCGCAGGACGGGCGTACGTTCGGGAATCGGCGTATCTATTTCATTTGCATATTTTAGACGGGAACGCCACCTAGCGTCCAGCGTAAATATGCAACTAAGATACGACGGTGTACAACACTGAGTGGCTTTTGATGAAGTGTCATGTTATGTTTTGTGTGTACTCTCCCATGGAAAGTCAATTATGATTATGCTCTGGAGTTTTGTAAGCTGTTTTCTTTTTTACATTTGCTCAATAAAAACCTTTGTTTGAGAAAAAAAAAGATACGACGGTGTAAGTGACTTACGCCGGTCGCATCTTAGCAACATTGGGCCAGATTCAGCAAGACTTGCGCTGGAGTAATTCGATATGCGCCGCGTAACTGTGAAGATGCGCCGTCGTTTCTATGTGGCCGTACCCACCAAACTAGATGCGACAGAAAACGGGCCATTTCCGATCGGCTTAACTTTCCGACGCCAGAGTCTCGTCAGCGCATAATTTCGTTTGGCGCATCAGTCGCGCCTATTGATTTCCCCTGCAAATATGCAAATGAGGGAGAATTCCCGATTCGCGAACGGATTAGCACCATACGCTGGCTACATGCGCCGCACGTATCTCGTCCGTCCGGCGCAAAGTTATTTCTACAAATAGCTGCTTTATCTTTACTCCAGATGGCCACAGGTCAGCAGGAGAGCAGCTACAGCAACGTTACCGACGATAAGAGCTAGCTGAGCACCCCCACTTGCAGGACAACACCTCTGTCCATGCTTGTCTGTCAACTTTTACAGCCATGGAGGAAGACATCATAGGTCTCCATAGCCGAGATGACGGCTGACAGCTCCTGGCCTTTAGAGTTCAGCTTTCTCCTGTGTGTTTGCGGGGAACGGGAGCAGCCATCTCAGAACAAAAGTAACTTCACTGCGGGAAGGGGGAACAGGATATACTTTAGTGCCGGAATGGCGCATCTACGGGCGCATTTAAATGCCCAACGGAACGCATTGCGCTGAAGTTTCCCGTGAAGTGGTGCCGACGGAAGTTGTGAGCATGCGCACAAGGGGGCCGAGTGAAGCCTCACTTACTGCGCATGCTCCGTGGATGATGCGCTGAACGTAAGCCTCTGCGCTGGGCTCCGCCCATCATTTACATATGATCACACCCACTTCCACTTGCGTCGGGTTACGCCAGCGCATTATCGTTACTCTGGCACAAGTTTACGCGCAACTGCTATGTGAATAACAGTACTTGCGCCGAAAGTGTCGGCAGAGTAACGTAAATGAGAAACGTTACTCCAAAGTAAAGAAGCGCCCATCTACCTGAATCTGGCCCATTTAAGTGTATCTCATTTAGAGCATACGCTTAAAGTTGCACTGGCTCAGATTAGGACTTACGACGGCGTATCTACTGATACGCCCATCGTAAGTGTTCCTGAATCTAGCCCAAAGTTTGTACTTGAGGGTGCACTTGCAGTGCAGAGCATTTTTGCCTTTAGTAAATCAACCTCATAGAGTCAGATATGAATTCTTCATTATATCAAATTGCTTGGCGAGAGTGTGAAGCTATCTGCTCAAAAGTTGAATTGGAAATAGATTATTTTTAACACCAAAGGATCCAAAGCATACTAACACGTCCACCAAGGAATGGCTTGGAGGGTTATGGACTGCCCTAGTCGAAACACTGGTATGAGTCTCATTGAAATGTTGTACGGAGATATGAACTGGACAGTTGATGCAAGCAAAAACATTTTGCAACTTTGGAATTTTGCATTGTAGTGGTCAAACGTTTCTTAGAATTGATATCAGAGACTGGTGGGCAGTTTTACAAAACACCAACAAAAAGTAATTTCCACTGAAGGGGACAATATGAACTTCTGAGGACAAGGGTGTATGTACTTTTCAATAGAACACCATTACATCCATTGACATCTATTGATATTTTTGTTGAATAAATGATTGAAAATTCAAATGTCTTTTGTGTTTTTATTCAAATATTTTACCTTTCTAACTGTAAAGTGGTTCTAAAGGCAGAAGGTTTTTTACCCCTAATACTTACCTGAGCCCCATCTTGATCCAGCGAATCCAGCGATGTGCATGAAGAGCTTGGGAAGACCAGTCACTCTACACATGGAAGGAGCAGCAATGCCCAGTCTTTATTACAGGAAGCTCTCGAACAAAAGTTTTACACTGGATTAATGCTCAGAAGTGGAAGAAATACACAAAACACTCCAAGATTCAAGATAAAAATGCACATAACCCTTGTACTGAGGCATTTTTTTCCTCATACCAAAGCTGAGATTTAATTAAATGCTATTACGCATTTAGGGGGATTTACTAAAACTGGAGAATGCAAAATCTGATGCATCTCTACATAGCAACCAATCAGGTTTCAGGTTTTATTGTCAAAGCTTAAAAGGAGCTCCAGCTTCCATCCAAAAAGTTAAATTCAGCAACTGAAAATACTGTAGCTGTTGACTTTTTAATACAAGGACACTTATAAGGATACATCGATGTAGGCACCGGAGCAGATTCTTCAATTGGCTTCAAGTGCAGGTGCCAAGCATCTTTGGTAAGGCAACCCGGCAGTGAAGACTTCGGGCTTCACAGCAGTGGCGTCTCCAGCTTTCATATTTAGGGGGGCACATGGGGGGACAGGGACAAAAGTAGGGGTGCCAACTATAAAATGCAATTTTATATATACAGTATATATATATATATATATATATATATATATATATATATCTCCTGGGGCCCTTTACTACGATCCCACAACTGGCCATTTTACATGTTCTGCAGTGAGCTCCCTTCCTACTATACTGGGGCCCCCCAGGGTGGCAGAAAACAAGAGATATATGTCACCAGCACACCAAGAAAATATAAGGGTCCAAATCAATGGGAGAACTCTCAGGGTTGCAAAGGTTGTCTTGCCACCGAGCCCTGGTGTTCTGCCACTGTGGGGTTCCCCAGCTGTCCTGTCCCCGCTATTGACAGCGCTGGTCTGGCATCTGTCTCCTTGGCAGTGGCGGCAGTCCATTAGGACCTAGTACTGGTGACATTATGGGTGCATGCAGGGGAAGGCTGGCACTATTGGTTATAGAGAGCTGAGCCCCCAGCTGGTCACCTAGCAGCAGTAATGCTGTATAACCTTCTCTGTTGACATGCTGATCGGGATGTGATCCAGGTAATGCTCCCAGTCAGATCTAATAAATACAGTATTTATTAGCATCAAGAGTACAACCACACACACATATATATATATATATATATATATATATAATCAAACGTATCTTCCGCAGCCGTGTGGGCTCTATGCCTGTAAAGTGTGGGCTTTGATCAATAAAATCTCTGATATTTAACACTGAGATTTGACTAGGAGCATCACCTGGATTGCATCCCGATCAGCATGTTAGAGAAGGCTCCACTGCTGCTAAGCAATCTGCAGGGAGCTCAACTGTCTACAACCAATAGAGATGGGCTTGGGTGTGTTTGAAATCCCACATGCCCAATCCCGCCAGGAAGCCAACACTCCACAGTGCTAATCACAGGCAGTGAGACATTTCCTGATCTGTGCAGAGCTGCGGACCGGGAAATGTCTCACTGCCTGTGATTAGCGCTGTGCAGTGTGGGCTTCCTGGCAGGCTCTGGCATGTGGATTTTTGAACATGCCCAGCCCATCTCTAACAACAAATTGTGCTGGCCCTTCTGTACATCAGCTCCATAAAGTAACCAGCACTGGGTTCCAATGTGCTGCCGCCGCTGCCAAGGGGACAGAGACCAGCGCTGTGAATAGCCGGGACAGGACAGCAACTCTGGTTATTCCAGCACTGGTCCACACTGGGAGGATTCCCCCATCCACCTATAATGTGTAGATGGGGGAATTGGATCATTTCTTTTTTTTTTTCATTCAACCTAATAGTTGAATGAAAAAAAGTGATCAATGTATGGGCTGCCTAAGAGCTAAAACCAGCCATAGACAGTTTAAATCTCAGCTGGTTCAGCAGGATCTGGCTGAGATTTGAACCATTAATGAGCAGATTCTCTTATGATTATCACTAGTGGTTGCTGTATAGCCACAAGTGATTATCACAGTTTGTCAGGAGAATATAAATGCTGGGCAGGAGGGATATTCCCCTGTCAGCACTGTCTGTGTTGATGGGGGAATCATGCAAGTTTCTTTCCTGCAATCTGTGGATGTAGGAAAGAAATTTGCACTGTATGTCACCTGCCAAAGTGAAAGTGTGAGGCCGCATACACACGATCAAATCTATCTGCTGAAAACGGACAGACCGTCTCAGCAGACAGATTTGATCGTGTGTATGGGCGAGCCGACGGATTTGTCCAGCAGACAGATTTTAAAGCCTGCTTTAAAATCTGTCTGCTGGGAACCCATCGGACCGATATGTTTGCTGGTTAGTACGCTAACCAGCAGACATATCTGCCCGCACATGCGTCGAATGGATTCGACGCATGCGCGGAAGTGATTTACTTTCTGGTGCTGTGACGTGGCGGCGTCAACGTCATCGCCACGTCACCGCGCTATCTGCTGGCGGGGATTTTGGTTTGATCGTGTGTACAGCGATCAAACCAAAACGGCCAGCAGACAAATTTGTTCAAATCGGTCTGTCCGACCGATTTGAACAGATTCATTCGGTCGTGTGTACGCGGCCTAACAGAATGGCCCGTGACACCCAGAGACTTTTGAAGGATGAGGGGTACTCGAGTGCCAGTATCACTAATGAATCTTGGGTCTAGGGTCATCCTGTGCCCCTTTTGGGCATAGGGTGACTGAGAAATGATAATGATAAATTACATGGGATGGGACATTACTGATAATTCATGTTTTGCAGGATATCTTTAAATATTACAAGTTGTTAAAGTCTGACTCCAACAGGTCAATAGAGTGTTTTTCATTCAATGTGGGGACACATGCTTTTGAGGTGTTAATTGAGTCTGCTCCTAGACATTCCATTGTGTGATGCTAATACTGTTCTGTGTCCATTGTGCTAATTAGGGCTGCTCCTAAGACCTGTTTATTGTGTATGCTAATGACACTGTTAAGATGTGGAATGTGACTTGTCAAGCTGTAGTAATTAACCCCTCTAAATGCAGAGCCAGACCGTCTGGGTAATGAGTAGTAATTAACTCATCGGAATGTCATTATCTAAAAGAATGTGTATGAAGCCCCCCATTGTGTGATGTGTGGGTGGAGTCTTTGTCCCTGTGATTAACTGTAGCATGCTTGTACTGTATATAAGAAAGCTAAGTTACCATTAAAGGATTCATTCATTAATTTTGGAACCAGTACCAGAGCTTGTGTTGTCTCGGTTATTCTGGAGAAATGAAATGGGTCGTGTCTGATGTCTGTCGGACTGTCGGATAAGCTGTCGTGGGGCAATGGAATGGAATATCGTAAAGGGTGGTGACCGTTACAGAAAGTAAATTGTGAATGTCTTGAAAGAACAGGAGAGGGGTAGGGAGACAGATGGGGGAGAGAAGGGATGGAGATAATGCACTTCACGGTCCAGGCTAGAATCTCAGGCATCATTCACACACATGCTGCTGATTTTCATATTTCCTGAACACACATCCCCTCTCTTCAGATACAGCACATCGAGATAGTGTGGGCGGGACTGAAAGAAGGAGGAGGAGGAGCTGTATTCCTCCCTGCTTGTATGTGAGGAGAGTGGGGGGGGGGGGGCTGGACTCGCTGGGCTGTAAAAGAGTGTCATAGACTGACATTCGGCTCAGCTTGCAGTCACCACTCTCGGAATTTACAGGCTGGTTCTCCTGTCCTAAGGACGGGAGAAATCAGTCTGTTTTTTTCAGTAACTGAGATGAAGGCTTGGGCCCCCCTCCCCCACAGTGACTCATGGAGTCCTTTCTGCAACTCACTCTTCTCCGTGCCAATGAGGATGCAGGGGAAGGAGCAGATCGGGCGGCTGTGGTTGTGTGAACGCTTGCATTATGCAGTGTCAGCGAGCAGAAGGAGGGGGGAGGAATGCCCTGCAGAGCTGACTGGGGACGCTCTTCCTCTCAGGAGAGACTGTTACTCCAGGGGCGGCCCGAGAAAAAAAAAAAGCAGTCGCCTCTGCTTCACAGCCAGTTTCGAGTTGCTCTGCACTTGCAGATTTATATTTGACCACAATATGACAGTGTCTAACATCTCTGCTCAATGTAGTCCCAGTACTGGAGTACAGAGACTTCCCGGATTTGTTTGCTGAAAGCAGACCTTTTCCTCACAGTGGACTAAACTATGAGATCCAGAGGCAATCGAGAGGGGGCTTGAGGAGAAGTGGTGTGTGCAGACTCTATGCCAAGCCACGTGAGCCTGGACAGGACATTGGTTAGGCTGAGGAGCTAAAATTGGCACCCTGTTAGAGGCCGACTGGTTGAGAGTTATTTGCTGTAGGATCATCAAAGTTATCATTATCATCTTCGCAGCTTTGCCCTGCTTTACCAAAAAACTGGATGAGAGGGTTCCTGACCCTCTTAACTCTTGCTGTAGACCAGCCTTTCTCAACCTTTTCAACACAGAGGAACCCTTGAAATAGTTCTCTGGTCTCGGGGAACCCCTGCTAAAATTAGAAATCTACAATTCATGATACCTTAGTGTGATGGTCAGTGGGAAGAATGATCTTTATACTTGTAGTCATTGGGAAGAATTACCTCCTTACAGATAGCTAAAAAGTTCAATGGTGTCAGTGGGAAATTATCTGAGAGGCAGAAATTGCCCAGTGCTGAAGGAACCCCTAGCAACTTCTGGAGGAACCCTAGGGTTCCACGGAACCCTGGTTGAGAATCACTGCTGTAGACACTTAGTTTCATACAATTTATTCCAAGTTCAAGGACACTCTTTAGCATACGCCTTTGCAAATAGTATATGAGCAAGAGCTCTTTGAGTGATGCTGTCTGCATTTCCTTATTGCTTCTCAAATACTGCCTGCAGGTTACCTGACTAAGTTACCCCCTCTTGGGCAGAATTCTGTGGCTGCTTTTGGCTAGTGTTGCTCACAAATATTCGTATTGCGAATATTCGGCTCGAATATGGCATATTCGAGTATTCGCAATATATTCCGAATTTCGCGGTGAATATTCGCTATTTCGAATATTCATATTTTTTCAATATTTTTTTTAGAACAGATCACATCCTAGAGATCCCCATCGACGTCTAAAAGCATTGCTGGTATGATTAGAGACCTTGGGCCGAGTAGCTGCAGCGATCATTTTATATTGCCGAAAAATCGCAATGCGATTATTCGGCAATAGCGATATCGCACGATTATTTTCTCCGCCCTATCTTCCCCCTTTAGAGCGATTATTTCAGTTTCATTTTTAAAACAGATCACATCCTAGTGATCTCCTTCGACGTCTAAAAGCATTGCTGTTATGATTAGAGACCTTGGTCCGAGTAGCTGAAGCGATCGTTTTATATTGCCGAATATTCGCAATTATTTTGTATTGTAATATATCACGAATATTCTGAGCCAATCAGAGTGCTCCATTCCGCATTTCTCGAAATTTCGCAATTATTTTGTATTATAAAATATCACGAATATTCTGAGCCAATCAGAGTGCTCCTTCCGCATTTGCCGAATATTCGCAATTATTTTGTATTGTAATATATCACGAATATTCTGAGCCAATCAGAGTGCCCCATTCCGCATTTCTCGAAATTTCGCAATTATTTTGTATTGTGAAATATCACGAATATTCTGAGCCAATCAGAGTGCTCCATTCCGCATTTCTCGAAATTTCGCAATTATTTTGTATTATAAAATATCACGAATATTCTGAGCCAATCAGAGTGCTCCTTCCGCATTTCTCGAAATTTCGCATTCGCATTCGCAATAGCGAAATTTCGCAATCATTTCATTTCCAAAAAATATCGCGAATATTCGCATTTAGCGAATATATCTCGAATATTCGACTATATATTCGAGATATATCGCGAAATCGAATATGGCATATTCTGCTCAACACTACTTTTGGCCCAAGCCCAAGCCACCTAAGAAAGAAGTTTTCTGCCAAAGGTCAACTTTATTATTTAAAGGGACATATACCTTACAACGTTTTCTCCCCTCCCCACTGTTAATGTGAGTTTTATTACTCCATATACCAGGTGCATTTAGTGGTGTGGGGATCATATCTCATGTTTTTCATGCACTACGGATATTGAGTATTACGGAGTGTTACCGTAAGTTGTTTCCTGGCTTATTTGGGAGATCTCCATTGCATATCATTTGTGTGGCCATCCCAGAGGACTCACAGGATGTACAGGCTCTTATTGAGCACTGTATGACCCCCTGAGTAAGGGCAGTTTGTTCTTGGATTCTGCCATTTGCCATTTGCAGTTGCCTTGTTGGTTACGGTTATGTTAGGACAGCTACTGTAGAAAAAAAACATGCTGTTCACTTTGTTCTTTAAAAGGTTTAAATGTCATCACTTTAAAATAGTCAATCTACACGTTGTAAAAGTTTTAACCCAACAGAATTTCATTGCATGTAATAAAGTATATGCCATTAATAGTTTCTTTAAGGGATGCATGCCATTTCTAAACACACAATGACTGCAAACCCCTGCAGTGATTCTTTCTTAGCAGAGCCCTTCGGCAGATGCTGATTTGATGGCTATAAGTAATGCTTTGTTTTGTTTCATATGTATCCTACGTACCACCTGAATAGATATAGTAATTGCCCATTTAATGCTAATGGTATGCATTGGTACAAAGGAAGAAAATAAACATGCCATTACTCATTACTGAACATTTGATTAAACACTGGTAATAAAGGCTATAATGTTATAATCTCTATGGAATTTGCTTCCGGTTATCAACAATTTATTACAGTTTAAGAGCCTTTATGGAATTACATTTGTTTCCCTCTGCTTTAAAAGTTTTTTTTAACTAAAAAATTAAAACAAGACTGGAAAAATATAATTCAGTATATTTTTCCTATGATTAAAAAAAACAAAAAAATAGAAAAGAAAAAATTACCTGTAAATATAAATGATTTCCTGATAGACTCCATAACAGAAATGTTTGGGTAGCTTCACCCTCGCTCTTACCCAGGGCTCAAGTCCTGCAGAAACGCATGGGAATGGCGTCCCTGCACCTTTTTCACAGCAGGAACTCAGTTCCCTTTGCAGGACTGGAGCAGCCTCGAGCAGCCGAGCCGCCCGAGCCAATCCTTCACTAAGCGGCGATGCCCAGCTCGAGTCACTGTCAGGGGCAGGCGAAGCTTAGTAATCCTTTATATTACTGGTCGCTTTGTGTATATGGATTCATCGGGTATTCTGTCACTTCCTCGATGACACAATGTCTCCCAGTTTTCCTGTGGGAAAAAGTCAGATGGAGCATACACATGGATTCCAGACGAAAAGCTCTCATCGCAGTTTTTCCGACAGGAAAACCGGTCGTGGGTATGGGTAATAAGGCTGTAATGGCTCACTGTGGTGTGTACCTAGATCTGTTATTTTTATCCATAAGGTTTCTGTTGGCTAAATGCCATGATTGAAACCCTACTTTTTTTGGCATCCAACCATTGTTTTTTTTTTTTGGCTAGTTATTTCCTGAACGTATCCTGACATGGAGTCTGTAAGGAAAACAGTACATTTCCTATCAAATACTTACCGTAATTTTTCTTTCCTGGTGGACTCAATGGCAACTTGAGTATCCTCTCTGTGTCATGAATAGGCTAGTTACAGAACTCAGATTCTGGCTCAGCCTTCAGAACACTTCTGGCTCAGCCTCAAACACACTGGGGCTAATTTAGCCAGGAGACAATTAACCTAACAGCATGTCTTTGAAGTGTGTGTGGAAACCTGAATACTTGTAGGAAACCCAGGTAAGCACAGATAGACCATGCAAATGCCATAAAGCTTAGCTGTGTAAGAAGTGCTAACCACAAAGCCACGAGTTGATGTTTATTGCTACCTTGGAAGGAGTGCTATGGTATTTTATTGCCTTTAAAATATATTTTTGCTAGGCAGGATTTAGTTATGTGTGGCTGCCTGTGGTAGGTGTTTTTTATCCTTTACTGCCTCCTGTTGGTAGAATGAAAGTTTTTATTATTTGAGTTGAACAAAATAAAAGGGCAGGGGGTTATTGGGTTTTTGTCCCTTGGAGATAATACAATATACGATTGGGGCATGGATGGGGCATGGATGGTGTTTATATTATTTTAGTTTACTGTTGTTATTGCTGTAGTCCATCTAATATTTCTAAAGGACCAACAGGAAAGACCAGGAGGTGATCAGGAGGGGGGGGGGTAATGGGGTAAATCAATGGCAAGCAGTCTGAGTTTTACAGGAACTTTCACCCACAGAGTTGCACCTTTTCAATGTTTTTCAGTGCTAAGCCCATCCCACCGTGACCCTATCAATGGACCTTTGTAATGGGTTTATCTGAATTGGTTGTAAACCCTATCATATACCTAGTAAAGTGGCAACCCCCTAACACAGATGATCTGTAACAAATCCTCCTTTACATAAGTTGTACATGTTTATCTGCAGCCATCTTCTCAACTTCTCTACAGCCTATGTTCAAAATCCAAAGTTTATATAGCTTGTCTATGCTTCTACAAGAAGTCACTGACTCAGGGTGTGGGGTCAGTCCACTGAAGTTACACTCAGTGGTGAGGAGATCTGCATGCTGATTGCACGGAAGAGACACACGTCTACCTTCACAGAGCACACAATTAGGAATAGCTCGTTTGAGACTGTCAGACCCACATCACAGGTTGTGTGAACCTTGGTGCTACCCCTACCCGTATCACCTTTACTTACAACTCTTGGTGTCAGGACACAGCAGATTTCAGAAATTACACTTAGTGCTATCTAGATTGCGACAAGTACACATTACAGAGGTATATACACTACCACATAGTGTTCACGTTATTTGACATGTCTGAAATTTTCAACTACTGAATTAAGGGACGTTCTTAAATAATATATGGCTCTATTTGCTTAGGTACACAAATTCATTAATAGATTATACTGTGTACTCCCTACACACCATATTGCATGCGTAACCAACCTGTCTACAGTAGTAATTTGTATATACAGTATTGCGCTGCATATATATGCATACTCTATATATTATATATATATATATCACACACACACACACACACACAAACGTGCTCAGCATCATATCCAGAGGTTGTCTTGGGTAAATAGACGTATGAGTGCTGCCAGCATGTTTGCTCCCCCAGAGGTTGAAGAATGAGTGGGGGGTCAGCCTGCACAAGTGCTCAGACTTCTGATACGCTGCACACTGCATCAAATTGGTCTGCATTGCTGTCATTCACCAGGAGGAAGCCTCTTCTAAAGCTGATGCACAAGAAAGCCCGCCAACAGTTTGCTGAAGACAAGCAGACTAAGAACATGCAGATGATAACTGACCACCATGTCCTGTAGTCTGATGAGGTCCTGTATATCAAGTCCCACATACAATTATTTGGTTTAGATGGTGTCAAGCGTGAACTGTATTCCGGCATACCCAGGTACCAAGGAGTACAAAGAAGTGTGTCTTGCCCACAAGCATGGTGGTCACCCCAGGAGTAAGAAAATCAAAGATTTAGAGCTGCGCCCTGATTTCACCCGGACCCATTGTGTCCTCCAAGAACATCATCAAAAGAGTCCATATATCAATCATGAATGGAGATAAACAGTCCTTCAGACAAAAAGGTGTAGTGATAAGAACCTTGCACACTCCAAAGAAAAAGTTTCCTTTCTGCTGATCTCAATTCAGGATGGACGTATAGTAATCACCATTCTGTGCTCAAACTTGGCTTTTCAATGTGGCCCACCCCCCCCCAGAAGTATAAGCAGCTTACCAGAGAATGGCTATAATAAGCAGACCGTCAGCTGTGAAAAGCCTCATAATAACCCAGCCGCAATGCCTGCATCTCGCATTGAGGGAACCAGCACCTGTATACTAGAATCCATCAGTCATCACCTAAACACCTATAGGGCTAAAATAGTGCCTACACCGGGGCTCACCACTCAGCAACTCCACCAGTTAGATCACCCTATGTCAACCACCCATCTTTCCAGATAAATCCCTAGAGGCAGACATAGCGTAATCGTGCTGCCCCAGGACATTTATTAACCCCATCATAAAAATCCCAGAATACTCACATGGGAGATGAGTTAGACAGGCATATAAAACACAATGTTGCCGGCCGGCAAACCCCCTCCTCAAACAGCTTCAGAAAGGACCCCCCCCCCCTCCTCCAAAGCGTGATGACCCGTCACCGCACGTCTTCCCAGACGCGTTTCGTCATAGGACGTTGTCCCCTTTCACCCCCTTGACAACGTCCTATGACCCCTTCCCCCCGAAGAGGACACCGGACCCCCCCTTGTCTCCCCGACCCTTTCCCAGAGGACACCGGACCTGCCGAAGAGGACCCCCCCGGACCCGCCGAAGAGGACACCGGACCCGCCGCAGAAGGAAACCCGAAGCCGCAGAAGGACGCCGAACCCGACGAGGACTAACCGAGCCGATGGACGCCGCGCAAGACACCAAAACTGTCTCTCCGAGTACAGTTAAACTTTTTTCTCCACAGGACTTTGGGGGGCACTTCCTGGCCTAAGGGTACCCGCGCGGTAGCCCTACGCGGGGGAAAGCGCGTTATACCGCAAGATAAATACGGTATCTATATACACACACACACAATATGTGATGACTTTCACACCGTTCACATCCCTAAATGTTTCTAACATAATGGCAACGTAACCATTTGTGAAACTGCTATCCGGAGGAGTAAACTCTCTTGAGAAAACAGAAAATAATGTAAATAATGCAGTGAGCTTTACACTACTCTGTCAATATAGGATCAAAAATAAAGCCAGACGGTATGTCATTTTTGACAAAACCAGACCCAGAGATTTTTGTAAAATGCTTTTCAATCCCTCGATCTTACTCTGACAACACTAGGGAGATTTTCTAACACATCCAGATGTTTTGTCACTAGGGGATGCAGCTGTCACTTTAAAAAGAAGCCACAGCTAGAAAAGATAGCCACATCCTGAACCAGCTTGGGTTTGGTCTGAACTCCCAAGATCTTCTGAACCTGGTCTTAGCAGGGCTGCCATCAGGGGGGTACAGACCCCCTACTCCGAAGTAAGGGGCCCAGGTGTCCCCCTGAGGGCCCCAGTCCCCCTCTGAAAGCCCAGGCCCCCAATTGGGCACCTCCCCCCCCTTTGTTCTTTTCCTGCCCTCTCCCCCCCCCTATTTTGATGGCTGATCCTAAAGCCTAAAATCTAAAGAAAACATAACAAAGAAGACAAAAGTTCTTTATTACAAGTCTCGTTACAAAATTTCTAGTCAAACCGAGACCGAAGTCCAACCATGTCATCCCATCCGACTCCTCAGACTCGTCCTTCACTTCCTCCTTTTTCTTCTCTTCAGCTGCTTGAGCAGCTCCGCCAGCTGCAGGAGCAGCAGGGGCAGCGCCAGCAGCGCAGCATCAGCACCCCGATCCACCACCGGCTCCGACGTTGCTGATCAGACTGCCAATGTTAACATTGGAGAGCGCCTTGGAGAAAAGGCTGGGCCAGAAAGGCTCCACATTGACTCCTGCTGCTTTGATCAGAGCGAGGATCTTGTCTTCGTGATGGTACGGCGGGCGGATTAAGGTGCTTGGTCCTACTCTTGTGAAGCTAAGGCCTGGTGATATTCAGGCGATCCTAGCACCCCACTCCTCTGCCACCCGCGACTCTACGAGCTAACACCCCCAACACACGCAGCAATGGCCTTTCCGTCTCCGAACTCGTCTGTATCTATTCCGCCCTCATCTACTATGAACGATGACGATATCACCATCACGGAAGCTACCTAAAAAAGAAAACAAATGCAGATACCACATCTAAGGCTGTATAAATTGTATTCCTCTCCATTCTCAGCGGATTCGGTGGGACGGCCAATGGCCAGACTCTGGGGAATGTTGGTGGTCAGGTCGAGTCCTAAAGCTGTGTAAGAGGCCCCAAAATGTGTGATGTCTGCCCTGACCAGCAGATGGCAAAAGCTCAAAGTTGATGTTTACAGGGACACCATAGTGGGGTCATCATTAGCTGTTTTTTTATGGTATGATTTACCCCTTAATCATTCTTAACTACTGGTACTTTACATTCACTGCAATGTACAATTTTTGTCTGAAGACTTTTCATTTATTTCCAACACTGGCAGCATAAAAGTGAAAAGATATAAAGAAGGCTCCTTCAATCATTAGCACCACTAGACAAAGCTTCTTTGTCTGGTGCTTGTGTAATTGGTATCACCGTATCCCAGGGAAGCAGATACATCTCGAAAGGCAACATTTTGTCAATGTCATGCTTCTCTGTATATAACTGTGACAGAGCAATTAGACAGTATGCAATACTATGATTAATATGATGATTGTCATAAGGTTAGCTAACAGTATTCAGGCTTTCAGTTATTATTATAAGCAACACAATTCAGAGACAAGATTTTTTTTCTATCAAATACGAGGAAATATAGACGTTATCGCCACTAGTTAGGTAATTCTATTGCTGTGGGACCTGAGCGAACACGCCCCCCTTTGTTTATTCTGTTGGCATGACACATATATCACAGTCTGGGCATTTATTAAGCTTTTCTTTTCAAGTTACAAACTGGACAAACAAATGCAAACTTTCTTATTATAGAAAAAGCGAAGCATTGAATTAAATCCATTTCTTCACTAGAAGGCCCCAGGTGATCTTCTGAGTTTCAAAAGTCATTCATAACTGTCTTTTTGTAAAGCTTTACAAAACACAAAGACAGTGCTTGACAAATGCATACTTTGCACCAAAATGAACTAGAACATTTTATTTTAGTGTGTGACTTTGGCAAAACTTTAATTATGAAAGTGAGATATACTGAAGTGAAAAATGGATATAAACAATAAGGTATTGTTTAACAAGGAGGTGCATTATTCTGGTGGGCGATCACAACTATTTGGCTCAGAAGGAGCAGCATTTTCCAAATGTGGGTGGGGATTGAGCAAATGTGTTTAATAGTGGGTTGTGGTGTGAGTCAATTGGGAGGGAGGTTAAAATGTAATGATCTTACTGTAGTATCCTCTAGTGTTTGCTAGAAGTAGTAGCTAAGCCTGAGCTATGGAATCTGGGTCAGGGTTCAGTGACTCAGTGCTGGGTGACTCATCCTGACAGCTCCTCTGGTACTTACCCCTTTTTCTGGGCCATTAGAAAATGTTCTAGAGGTAGTGGGTGGAGGTTAGGAGGGACTGTATTGAATATGTATGAGTCCTCAATTTCCAGTAGTGGGCTGGCAGGAAGCAGCTTTTACCTCATAAATAGACATTGGCCATGCCAGCAGGATCAGTCAGGCAGAAGATGAAGATACAGAACTGAGGAGGCTGTTGGCGGCCCTCGAGGGTGCCCCCTAGTCTGAAGGGGGCGTCCTGCCTTGGGCCAGGGCTTGGGTGCTGGAAAGATCCTGCCACATGGGAGGAAGCCCTTCCTGAAGGCATGGAGCAAGAGAGGACAGTGAGATTAGATTAGCACTGGGGGAGACTAACAATGATTTAGCTGGAGCCAGCATGCAAGTGTGTGCAGAGGAAAGTAGAGGAGACTGTATATATACTGTATATAGGAATATGTCCCTGAAGTTGTTGCCAATGTTTTGCTGAAGTCAAGTTTGCATCCCATAACCTCCCATCCCAGTTATTAACCCTCAATAAATAACAAAAAAACAAAACACAGGCTGTTCTCTGGAGTTCCTGTGAACATTTGGTGTGTCTGGCTGTGCAGGAGTATGGGGTCCAAGTTCATCTGCAGCTTCTAAGTAGGTGTCCTACATTACATTATAAAATTGTTCATAGCAGGTGACCTGAGTGTGCAAGAAGTGTTTTTGTCATTCAGTCTCTTGCATGAAATTAAAGTGCTGTGAGAGCCTGCCCTCAAACATAATTCAAGTGTCACTCAGTTCTGTATAACATCTCTCCTCCTGTGTTGATCCACTTGGCTGTTGTCAATAGTCAGTTACCAAGTTTAACCACCTCAGCTCTAGAAGGTTTCACTGATTTCACTTTTTTCACACAAATAGAGCTTTCTTTTGGTGGTATTTGATCACCACTGTTTTTTTTTTTACTTTTAATTATATGTAGCGCTACTCTCGTAGCAACTGCAGGATTACTGTCCAGATCTTCCCAAACTTCTGCCCCACAGCCAGGCACGCAACAGGCTAATTCACTCTTTCCTTAAAGCGGATCTCCCACGCAAAAAAACTTTTTTTTCTTAATGGCTAGTTAATTGGTTAATGCCACTAATTTGCTAAACTCACGTTTTCCGTCACCCGCGCCCCCGCTCCGCTGCCATCCTGTGTTAAATATTAACTTATATTCTTTCTTTTGTTTTGGTTCCATTTTCACTGTGGGCATAAGCCTACAAGTCACGGCACTTCCTTCTTCCGGTGGATGCTGATGTCCCAGCATCCACCGCTCGATCATGCGCATGAGCAACGGGGAGCAACAGCTTGAGCGTCTGTGTTGCCATGACAACGGCAACCCAAGGAATACATTTTTTATACGAAATAGCGTGATATTTGATAAACACGGACGGCTGAAAGTGAACACAGGGAGCTATGGAGAGAAAATCCCAGAGCGCACTGCATCTAACAGGAAGTGATGCAATGCCTGAAAATACCCGCATGATACAGACCGGAAGGCACAGTAATGTTACAGGCACTGTACCGATTTAGCTAAAAAAAATAACCGTTTTTAGCATATCAGATAGCGGGCAATGTTATTAAACAAATGATGTGATTAGGGTGGAGATCCGCTTTAAGGACCTTTCTAGGAAATGTTGTTTTTGTAGCTTTTATTTTTGGAGAACTTGGCTAGGGTTGAGGTAACTCAAAGATAACAACTACAATATGTATAACTTGAAGAATTATTATTCCTTTCTGAGAGAAGTTATAATGAAGTCAAAGCTTAAAACAAATAGTAGACTTCAGCTTAAGTAGTAGTAGTTTAAGCAAAGTCCCTTTAACCACTTAAGACCCGGACCTTTAGGCAGGTAAAGGACCTGGCCAGTTTTTGCGATTCGGCACTGCAAAGCTTTAACTGACAATTGCGCAGGTCGTTGCAACGTGGCTCCCAAACAAAATTGGCGTTCCTTTTTTCCACACAAATAGAGCATTCTTTTGGTGGCATCTGATCACCGCTGCCGTTTTTTATTTTTTGCGCTAAAACAAAAATAGAGTGACAATTTTGAAAAAAATTCAAAATACTTTTACTTTTTGCTTTAATAAATATCCCCCCAAAATATATAAAAAACATTTTTTGTCCTCAGTTTAGGCCGATACGTATTCTTCTACCTATTTTGGTAAAAAAAATCGCAATAAGCGTTTATCTCGATTGGTTTGCGCAAAATTTATAGCGTTTACACAAAATAGGGGATAGTTTTTATTGCATTTTTATAAAAAACATTTTTTTACTACTAATGACGGTGATCGCCGACGTTATATCTGCAGGAGGCGGTCCTTATGAGTGGTTAAGTAGAAGATTATCTAGACAGAGCTCTTCAGGACACCAACCGATATCCCTTTAACAGATCCACAGCTGACTATAATGGCGCATACACACGGTCGTTTTTTTGCGATGAAAAAAAAACGTTATTTTTTTAAAACGTCATTTAAATTGATCATGTGCGGCAAAAAGTTTTTTTTGTCTTAAAAAAAAAAACGACCAAAAAAAAATTCCAACATGCTTGATTTTTTGTGTGTCGTTTTTCAAAACGTAGTTTTTTTGTGTCATAAAAAGTGATGGTTGGTTGTTGCCAAAACGATGTTGAAAACAACGTTTTTAAAAGCCGCGCATATGCTCAGAAGCAAGTTATGAGACGGAGCTTCAATGGAACAGAGTGCCGTCGAAGTGTCTTACGTCACCACGCTTTGCTAGAGCATTTTGGAAAAACGATGGTGTGTACCGCAACGTCGTTTTGGAGAAATGAAGTTTGAAAAAAACGTTGTTTTGTTTCATCACTTGAGAAACGTCGTTTTTTTTTATCACAAAAAATGATCGTGTGTACGCGGCATTAGGCACAGAGGGTTAGCTCTAGAGCACAACATGTTCTGCCCACCGGGCTTCTATTCAGTTTATTATGTTTATGTGCTTAAAATGACAGGTTGGGTTTTCCTTGATTTACACTAAGCTAATTATATGCAGAGCGCAGGTGCCACCTACTGTTCCTTTCTGTTATAGCTTTGCTGTTTGTAAAAGTTACTTATTATATTGGCTCAGAATTGTTAATGAAGTTGTTAATAACCAGTGCATTCTGGGAGTATTCTTTAGAGGAAGTGACTCAGCTTCCATTTTAAGAATCTACAGCAATTTCTTGTGAAAAAAAAAAAAAAAAGAATCTATAGCAAGGCAATAAGGCATGTTTTCTTCAATCTCCCGCCTCTTGTTATCCCATTTCTGTGTTATAGAGCATGGTTCTTTATTATAGGCAAATTTGTACTGATTGATGTTTCTTTCATCAATTTGTAGTTTCACCTGACTTGTTCTAATAAATTTAAGGATAAAAAAAATGGCATCTGAAGTGTATGAAACAGGAAGGTTTAGTTCTTTGTCCTAGAGACAGAACACAAGGTACTCCCAAGATGTATCGTGTCTGTACTCACAAAGCCCAAGGACAGATGGTAGCCTCCTTCCAATTTTCCAAGCTACACCCTTCAGTGATACCAGACAGATCTTTGGCAGACAGCTTCCCTCAGCCAGCTTCTTCTAAGCACCTGGATCTCAGCACGCCACCCCCCTCAGGTTCCCCATCTCCGAGGCCCCAGCAGCAGCAGCTTCTGCCTGCAAGGGCAGAATGCCCCCCCAGACTGGACTCCACTCTGGGACAAGTTCAAGAGCTCTGTGTGCTCCCAGAAATAAATACAGTCTCCCAGCATGCCATCAGAGCCTACCTCTCTGGCATAGGCTGGGTCTTTATCAATATTCATGGCTACCAATCACATAACTCCACACCTATCATCCAGAAACTTCTCAATTACCTGCAAACAGAGAGAGAGCTATCTAGCAGATTGGGCAGCAGCTGGATCACACTGAGGCTGAGACCTAACTAAACAATTACAGCTCACTGAGTACAGTGAGCCAAACTATGCTTTTTACATTACCCATAATTACAACCACAGTAACAATAGTGTGGCAACTAAATTTTCCTATACAAAAAAACCCACTAATACTAATCCAATTATCTGAACATCTACCTAGAAGGGCTTCTACATCTTTAAATGAAAAAAAAAAATATATATATATTTTTATTTCTCCTATAAAACATATCCAAAACAAATTATAACATTTCTTCATAACATTTGACCAAAATGTATTCTGTCTTTTGAAAAAAAAAAAAAAACAATCCCAATAAGCGTATATTGATCAGTTTGCTTAAAGTTATAGCATATACAAACTATGGTGTGTGTGTATATACTGGATTTTTTATTTTTAATTTTTTTCATACTACTGACGGTGATCAGCAACTTATAATGGGGCTGCTATAGTGCCCGTGGGCAATCTCACACTAACTGACATGATGCCGCTACACCACGATCATTTTTCGGCATGAAAAAAA